>VVHJ01007108.1:12902-25925 GCA_015107715.1 Tylochromis polylepis
TCCGTTTGAGCAATAGCTACACACCCAAATGAACTTGCAGTTTTTTTTGGACACATGCACACACTGCGTTACATTCATCAGGTAGGCTGACGCTGTGACTTTATTATAAAACTACATTTCTACCTTAAATTGCTGGCAACGGCACAGTTGATCCATTACAGGAAAAAAGTAAACAGCTTCTTTTGTTGCTTTACCTTTTATTTACACTGTGGAAATGAAAAACAGAAAATCATATGAACTGATAACCTCTTCACAAAGAAAAGGCTTGAGAGTTGGCTATATATATATATTTATACATTTACAGTAAAATGAAGATGTTCCCCATCAAAAGACAGTTTGCACTTCTGAAGGGAAACAGATTAAGGTTGTATATAGTCTCTAAAAGAACTTACACGAAATGTACAAGTAATATACACATACATTTCTTAGTTGTAGTGGCAATTCACTTGATACATTAGCAGTAGGACTAAGAAATTTAGAAATAAACCAACAGAAATGACCATTCAGTTGGAACAAAAAAGGCCCTTGCAACTTTTCTAGAAGGCACACGGTGCACACTGCCACTTATGGCTATTTAAAGTTCATGGTTGGAAATGCATTCTATGTTGTCAAGTACACAAGATTTCTCCATCTGAGCCCTCAGTGTGAGGCGCTAATGCTGTCATAATATAAGGCTTAGTTTTTCGGTTGCTATTACACATAATTAGAGAATCCTGTGGACAGAAATAAAAAATATGTACAACAGGTATTTTTTTTTTTAAAAAAAAACAACAACAACAAACCTAAACAAAAAAACAGAAACAAGAAAAAGGCCCAACAAGCTGTGGGACAAAGCAATTCAAAGCTACAGACTTCTTGAAAAATGAAAGTAATGCTGGTCTGGCACCACTGGTGATCCACCCTAAAAGCCATGTTTACTTCAAATGAGTAAACACAATCATTTGTGTTGAAAGTGGATAAACAATCCAAAATTGCCACAGAGGCTAATGAAGTGCTTGTCCTGAGTATCTTTTTCTCAAAATTGTATCCACCACCGGGAGCCAATGACACCAACAATGCCACAAGAAATTATTTAAAACTCATGTATATGTTCCTCAAAGTACCACATAGCCTATAAAATGCTTGTTTACTATTTGAAAAATAGAGACTAAGTCCTTTTCTACTGAGGTGTACAAGAGAAAGTCTTTCCTTAAAATAAATGATTTTGATTTCAAGTCTTTCTTAGAATAACTGCTGTTAGTTTCTCTAATTTGCATGAGTATTTTGCTCATCAAAAACTTTAATGAACAAGTTAAATTATCTTCCAGAGTTGTGTTGATTCTTTAGTCAAGTCAGCTGTAGGTGGGAAATCTTTAATCTTCTTTGGAAAATAGTGAATAAAGAAATTAAACCGAGTCTTGCACCCTTGGTGTGGTTATCAGACTGGCAAAACAATGTAGTAATCTCACCCAGTTGACTAACCCTCATGATCATGTGAAAGGTTAGGATGCGACAGAAAGAGTGGTGGGGGGGAAAGGGAGAAGGACAGTAAAGACACACAATTACAATTCCTTTGCTTTGGTTTCGCTTGGCTTGGCTCAATCACCCAACCTAGCCTTCCTGTCCGAAGTCCTCTGTGAATTTTTTCAGTTTCTCCAGGTCTTGTTCATTAACTGTTGGCTTCGTGTTGGACAGAGACCTCAACATATCAGCCTGAAAACAGGGTGGGAAAAAGGAAAAGAAAAAATAAAGAAGATCTGAACATGTTTCAATATGGAAATGTGTGGAAAAATTTAGTTTAAATATTCTTACCATGGATACCACAGGTTCCAGCAGCTTCTCCCCAGGGACTTCCATCCATGTCATTTCAATTGCGTTTGGATCACCCGGTGAGCAAGGAGTCAGGAGGTCATCTATAGTAACTTTGGGGTCATCTCTTGATGGACCTCGTACCTTATTGAAATTAAATATTTAATTACAACACTGACAACATGGTACAGTTTAAAATTAAACAGACATTTTGAAAGGCATACCCGTTTGAAGTGGGTTGCTGACTGGACCTTTCGAACAGGCTGCATCAGAGCATCTCTGACGATAATGCTAATATCTGCTCCTGAGTATCCGTCTGTCTTCTTGCCCAGAGTGTTAAAGTCAGAATCTGTGAGACTGTTGGGGGTGGAGCCCAGATGGAGCTTGAACATGAAGGCGCGGGCATGCTCTTCAGGCAGTGGGATATAGATCCTCTTCTCAAATCTGAGATAGTTGTATTTGACCTCAGTGAGCACACGGGCGAATGACAGCAGAACAGCAACTTTAAACGACTAATAATGATTACCTCCTTCTGATGGCCGAGTCTAGAGTCCACGGGATGTTTGTTGCACCGAGAACCAGGATTCCTTCATTGTCATTTCCAACTCCTGTACAAAAACACAATCAGTGCAAATTAAATACAAGATTAATATAAGCTTCTCTCAGGGTAAGGGCCCAATTTTGTTTGTTTGTCCCCCCCATTTACTGTCAAACACCTCCTAATAAAAATCTACAGTCGCATAGGATTTCTATTACAGGCCAGCCAAAGAGCAAAGTATATGTTTAGATACTTCACAAGTTAGAGACATATCAGCTGTGCAGCTGGATCAAACCAGCCTGAGTTCAAGTCCAGATTCAAAACAGATTACAGAAAATATGTACTGAATGACTACGAAATTAGACCAGATTGAATTACACTGTTTAGCTGATCATATTTCTGTGTACACGCTTTATGCAGCCTTCCAGGATTAAGTGGGAACTTTAATATTTCTTAATAATTACTCTTACCTAAAAGGTAACTTAGCTCTATTATTTATTTTTTATTTTAAGCTATAACAGATGGATGTATGGGGCATAATTTTCTTTCATTTTTAAGTTCAGTAACCCAAATATTTTTAATGCTTTGCCAAAGTACCTTATAGTCACTCACCTGATTATAGCAACAATTTACATATATTTGGTTATCCCATCAGGGTGTCAGTAAAATTTTAAAATACAGAAAGATACTGAAATAGAAAAGTCACTTTACTGGCATAAATATTTCAACCTGAGTGACTTTTTACTGAAAAAACAATTTCATTTCTCCTAATATTTATACATAATTAGTAATCACCCTCACCTTGCATCTGAACCAGAAACTCTGTCTTAATACGGCGAGCAGCTTCACTCTCATTCTCACTTCTGGACCCACACAGTGAGTCAATCTCATCAATGAAGATGATAGAAGGTTTATGCTCTCTTGCAAGGCTGAAAAGGTTTTTCACCAACCTGGGAAGCAAAAGGAAAGCTTTTAAGGAAATGAAATAGCAGCCAGTGCTGGCTGCAACATAGTTTTGTACATTAAATTCCAATATTCCGCATTATATGATAGAAAATAAAATCATATGGTTAATTTGTGCTTCTGTGAATTGCTGCTCACTTTTCACTTTCTCCCAGCCACTTTGAGACGAGGTCCGATGAGGAGATTGAGAAAAAGGTTGAATTGTTTGCCTCTGTGGCGACTGCTTTAGCCAGGTAAGACTTTCCAGTACCTGGAGGTCCAAAGAGCAAGATCCCCCTCCACGGAGTTCTCTTTCCTGTCAGTCAAGCAAAAAGGTAATTTAATCTAAATTAGTATGACCAAAACACCACTTACTACACTCTGACACACAAATATTTCTTCTATCATTTAAGAACCACACAGTGAAGTGGGTTTCTTATTCACAAAGATTTACCTGTGAAAAGGTGGGGGAATTTGATTGGAAGTATAACGGCTTCTTTCAGCGCCTCCTTGGCTCCTTCTAAGCCAGCAACATCATTCCATTTAACATTTGGTTTCTCCATAACAATTGCACCTGGGAAAAGATAAACAGTACATTACTGATAAGCCTTATATTTAAACTAATAAACAGTGGTTTAACATAGAAACATGAAACACCAGAAGGTTGAAGCCATCAGGTATTTAGTGGTCTTTATATTAATATAAAAATTTAAGAAATGTTACAAACCTGAGAGTTGATTTTGGAACTTCTTTTTCTCTGGATCATCACCCTCGTCACTTTCATTTCTGGAGATAAAAGCATATTTTATCTTGATTTTCCAATCATATGATATTAACAGCATCACATGAGCTGATTTGCTCTACTGTCCCGCCCATTAACACACCCTTTGTCATCAGACTGCGACTCTTTGACAGGCTTAGCAGGGGCCTTGTCTTTCTTCTTGAGATACTCTTTCAGCTTTTCTGCTCTGTCCAAGTATTCTGCGCATTTTGCGCGGATGCTCTGTTTTGCTTTGTCACCCTGGGCTTCATCTGTCAGAAATCAGCACACAAATATATATATTAAAAAACAAGACAAACAAACAAACAAAACCCCCCAAATCCACAAAAATTATTGAACAACTTTTTGCTTTAAAATGAAACACTGCCCTTCTTTTAGTATTTTTAAAATTAAACAACTATTATCATTATTCTTACTATTAAAGTGTATAAAACGGCCCACATGTTTGTTTTTTTTAAGTCACATGAAGTCACCTGTCATCTGACCCACAAAAACATACAAGTATCAATGACTCTTATCAAACTATGATTTCTGTGATTATCACACGTGTGCCATTGTGCCGTCTCATGCCTCACATTTTACCACATGAAGGAAGTACTGAACAGCAGCCTGGTATAGGCGTAAAGCCTCCTCGTAGTTCTGAGCTTTATCCTCCTGAGCCGCCTTGCTGGCAAGATCGATGGCTTTCTAAAATAACAAAGGACAATGTTAGTTCAGTTGAAATTCATGGCTGTTCAAAAGAATAAAGAACAGACAACCTACAAGTCATGTCTTTGGATTATGAGACAATATCAATAATGAAAATAAACATCAAAACAAGAAAAGGACAAGTACCAGCACATAAAGTTGGAACTTTAACTGAGTAAGAAAATCATAATATAATAATATTAAAACAATGTACTTAATGTCCCCCTAAAGCTCACGTTACTAAATATACACAGTGATCGTAATCTACTCTTGGTAAAGCTTCACGTGTGCAGTGAGGTGATGCCGCGCAAACACACACACACTGAAAGCTTTCTTTCACTTCCTTTTAGTGAGTTTAACTATAAAGACCAACTTCAGCAGAATTTACACCTTCAGAGCACAAACAAGAATACCCCATTGTGCTCTTTAAATTTGATGTCTTTTCTGAAGCCATTTAAAAGTAGCTAGCAACGTTAAGCTGATTAGGTATCTTGTAGTCCAGTTGTTAGCAACTCACTAGTATTATGCGGCTTCCGGCACGAATTCAGCTGAAAAAAACCAAACAAAAACGAAAGAAAAAACCAAAGAAAAAACCCCAAACTGAATCTTTATAATACATATAAGCTATAGTGTCAGGTTTGAGTGGTGATTACATTACTTACTACAAAATTGACGTCTTGTTGTATAAGCTAGCCAACTATGCTAATTAGCAGCTAATGTTACGAATGTTGTGTTGTTTAACACCGATGGAAACATTTAAACCAAGCGCAACCCTTACAAACTAGTGCTCCTTACTAGCACCTAGGACACTGTAGCCAATTTATTTCAAAGTTTAAACAACTTTTATGGCGTATTTTAGCTATTTCGTAGCCTCCTTTAGGGTTGGTCCCCCAACTTACCTGTAAATTGTTGTTGGCAGCCATAACAGCGGATCCCTTGACCAGTAATCAAAGCGAACGTAACACCACGCGAGTGGACTATTTTTTAAACACTCTACTTTAGAAATCAGCCACACACGTAGACTTCAAACACGAAAATCGAGGTTTCAAATCGACTTCTTTTCGTGTTTTCGTATCTCTGAACGTTCCCTTCTCAGACCCGAGGAGGATACTTCCGCATTGAAAAGTCGATACTCGCGTGCACGGAATGTAATGACGTCAAGACGTAGCCTCGATACAGTCATCGTAAACACAGGTCATGGATGCAGTTCAGAACCTGCTGCCATTCAATGCTGCCTTTTTCCTAAAATAAATAAATAAATGTAAAACACTGCGCATGTCCTAACTATTTCAGCCTCCTAATTCTCTCCATTATGGCCACTCCCAATGAAAAGCTTAACATCTTCAGTTCAGCCTCCTGCCTTTTTGTCAGCGACAACACTTCCAAACATACATCATAGCAGGTCTCATTGTGTCTCTGTAAACCTTCTCTTTTACTCTTGCTGCTATCCTTTTCTCACAAATCACTCTCTACACTAATCTCCACCCTCTTCACCCTGCCTGCACTCTCTTCTTCACCTCTCTTGTGCACTGTTTGTTGCTTTGGATGGCTGACCCCAGGTATATGACTCCTCCTGACTTAACTACCTCCACTCCTTGTATTTTAAGACTATAAAGTAAAGACTGGGTATGGATGAACTTTTCCGCATTTCTATACAGTTTGTGTTGCTGTCATGTGGTGGGTGTGTGGTATCTGACCTTTTTATATTTAAATAATAATAATAATTTTTTTTTTTTTTACAACAAATAAATATCACTTGAAGTTTTGAAGTGGCAGGACTCCCACACTGCCCCACCCCACTAATTTTCTCATTATCAATTTGTAAAGGGACTATTTTGTGCTGTCATTTCTGTAATGACCTCTTTATTCACTAGGTACTCCTGTAGTTCTTCCGCTCTGTCCAAGTACTGTTTACATTTATCTCTTATCTTCTGGTTGCCATCTTTACCTTGAGGTTCACCTGAAAGAAGAAAACAACAATGGTTTAAGCAAACACGCAAAGATTTTATCATCACACGTCATAACTAGGAACGCACAGTTATAAATACGACAACTGAAAAAATGTGTTGGCTTAAAACTATGTAGCTGTTTATGTTTCAGCCAACAGTTGAGTGTATTCCTTCATTGATGTCCAACAAGGTGCAGCCCGCTTCAGAGTGAAGGGACGGCATATACTGTAATATCTCAGATAACATTTGGGTGATATTAGCTGCGTTATGTTTCCCACAATGGTGACGCACGTTTCAAAATGTGCAGAAAGTACTTGACAGCATGTTGGTAAGATCGGATGGCCTCCTCATAGTTTCCATCCTGGTCCTCCTGAGAGGCCTTCTGTGCTACGGCAATAGCTTTCTGAAATGACAGGACATGGATCAATAGTTCAGACCTTGTGTTTCTATTAAATTCACCAGTATAGTTCATTTATGAACCTTAAGCTTAGGTCATAACATCAAAGTGTCCTATGAAGTATCCTGATGTTTCACTATCTGAAGTCGGAAACATGGATTATGAAGGAACACTGACAATAATAAAAGCATTGAGGCTTTGAGCTAGTGCATAAATTGGACAGTTCCAAAGCTGACTAAATATAAAGGAAAATATAATTAAGTTCTGATACTTTTAAATGTAAAAATCCAAAGAAGTTCATGGCTTTTAAAGATGACTTCACTGTATTTACCCATCTTATAATAAATTTGGTAATCCATATGTATGCATTCTCTTCTGACTAACAGAGAAACTGTAATTTGTCAGTGTGTTCTCTTAACCTGTGGTGGGTATTAACCATTTATGAAGTTAATGAACCATTAGGTTCACACTGCAGATAGACACCCTGAGAGTTCACTTCATAACCTTGGTCTGAATTTTCTATTAGAATGAACTTCCATGCATTATTATCATTCTGTAGCTGGAAACGTTTCTTGAATTTTTAAAAGTGTTTTCAATTTTGTTATTGAAGTTATATTAATTTGTGTTGCCTGTTCAAAACTGCCAGTGAAAATCAGTCAAAACTGTTGCTGTATCTGACAATCTCTAAAAGAAAAATCTCATAAATAAAATCTGACTGTACTGTCTTTCATCTGTGTGAACAGACTGAACCTTATAATGTAAAACTATGTGGAATATTAGCAGAGGCTAATGTGTGCCATCCACCCCCAGCTACCCATTCATATAGAATGGGTAGCTGGGGGTGAAATATACACTCAGTGGACACTTTATTAGGTACACCTTGCTAGTAAATGGTTGGAACCCCTTTTGCCTTCATAGCTGTTCTTATTCTTCATGGCACGGATTCATCAAGGTGCTGGAGACATTCCTCTGAGACTTCGGTTCACGATGATGGGATAGTGTTACACAGTTACTGCAGATTTGTCAGCTGCACATCTATGATGCAAATCACCCGTTCCACCATACTCTAAAGGTGCACTACTGGATTAAGGTCTGGTGACTGTGGAGGACATTTGAGTAAGGCGAACTCATTCTCATGTTCAAGAAACCAGTTTGAAATGATCTGAGCTTTGTGACATGGTGCATTATCCTGTGGTCATAAAGGGGTCGACATGGTCAGCAGCACTACTCAGGTAGTTTGTGGTGCTTAAACGATGCTCAGTTGACACAAAGTGTTCTAGAAAAATATCACACACCATCGTACCACCATTACCAGCCAGAACTGTTGATACACGGAGGGACGGATCCATGCTTTCATTTTATTTATACCAAATTCTGACCCTACCACCTGAATGTCGCGGGATACGGATACTCAGACCGGGAAACATTTTTCCAATCTTCTTTTGTCCAATTATGGTGAACACGTGAGAATTAGCCTGTTTCCTATTCTTAGCTGACAGGGGTAGCACCTGGTATGGTCTTCTGCTGCTGTAGCCCATTCGCTTCAAAGTTGGACATGTCGTGTGTGTTCAGAGAGGCTCTTCTGCGTACCTTGGCTGTAACAAGTGCTTATTTGGGTTACTGTTGCTGTCCTATCTACTTAAAGCAGTCTGGCCATCAACAAGGTATTTTTTTCTGTGTGGGAAATCCCACTAAATACTCTGACCAACAAGTCTACCTCCAGCATCTACACCATGTTCAGAGTTGCTTAAATCACATTTCTTCCTCATTCTGATTCCCAGTTTGAACACTGCTGTGCCAAAAAGTGATAGCAGATGTTTCTATGCTTTTATGTGTTATGCATTTTCTTGTATGGGCAAATAGACTGCAGTCAACAGGATTTATGAGGTGGTTATATATAAAATAAAGAAATGACCTGTTTTGTAAGCATCTTTATGAGTCTGCTTTATTGTACATGTGTTATAATATATTTTAAAATAGCAGCAACTAAAAGAATCTTTACAGAACTATTATATTTGTTGTCATTTCTGCTGCCCTCTTGGGCAGATCACTCTTAAAATGACTTTTTAATGTCAGTGAGACTATTTATAAAGGCTATATAAAAGTCGCTTTGGGAAGAAATTGATTGCAGCTTCTACCTTTGGACAGGAATGTTGGTTGTGGCTCAGAATGACTTCACGAGAGACAGATTCGACATTTGTTCCACAGATTATAAACCAACACGCCATTTGCGACCGTTGTAATACGGGCTATCATTTTGTTTTGGCACAAGGCTGCCCCTAAATGCGTTGGGTTGCTGCCGTGTGATTGGCTGATACGAACAATTGAGCACTTGTATCTAATGAAGTGGCCGGTGAGCATATATACTGCCTTCATCAGATTTACCAAATAGGAGAAAAATACATTAGCAAAACTAGTAAGTTCACTGATTATAATTAGCCATACTCCCGGACTAAAACACCTCGTTATTTCTTTCACCAACTGCCTCTGAATCTGCTGCGCTCATGTGAACCCTATTTTGGGGCAGTGATGCAGTTAGCGCTAGAAGTGACCTAATGAGGCACACAAATAGAGAACTTAGAAAACAAATCACGGATCAAAAAGTCTCAACAAAGTCAACCGTGTCAAAACGAAACCTGCCAAACTGCAAACATGAAACAGTCTCTGTGATTTCTCTCCAGTATGAGAAGGCGGCGCAAACACGTAAGAAACACGAAGTTTTCCAGCCTTAAAGTTTGTTTGTTTTTTAACCTACCTGCAGATTTGTTGGCTCCATGAGGAGTCCCGTAAGAATTAAAAAAGCACAACAGACTCAACACCCGAAATCCTGTTTCGTTTACTCGGCAGTGCCAGAAGTTCCTGTTTGCTTATCACCAGTGCCTCAGCACTGCGACACACGCGTCCAACAAAGTAGTCTTGCCAGTCAGCCAGTCAAAAGGAATGGGAACGATGCGGGACACCCCTCCTGTCACTGAGTCACTGTACTTAATTGTTGTTCTGCTGGTTAAAGTCAATACTCGTCGCTGAATCACTGAATCATTGTACAGCAGCATGAAACAGCTGGTTCGGAATGTTATTATCCGCTTTCACTGAAAATAATTTAGGAGTGGACTCACACAAAAAAGAAGGTAAATAAAAGTCAGATAAAGAGAGCTTTAGCTGCAACTCGGTTGCAATACTTCTAAAAAAAAAGGCACATAAATCTGGACGTGCGCATGTGCGAATACGCACTAAAATCCCCTTCACTGATGCGACATGTGATATGTACTCCACTAGAGGTCGCCCCAAGATCACTGTGCAAGCGTCAATGAGGTTTGAGTCATACTATATAAAAGTTTAGATACGGTCATTGTGAACCCCTAAGAGGGGCACTTCGTGGGTTTAGAGCGCATGAGATTCTGCTATTCTATATTCACGCGAAAACTATAAAAATAAAACATGATATGAGGTGCTGAGTGTAGGCTTAATGCTTTCACAGAACTTTTTTTTTCTATAAATAGACGTATTATTCAATAATCAGTCGCAATTTAAGTTTTCCCTTGTTATGACACACTTCCAATCCAAAGTATTACGCTCCACAGCCCGCATTATTTAACCAGACAATACCATTAACTGATGGAAATTTAAATTTAGTGGTCAGCACAATTCACGCTAGCTAAGGGTTGCTACAAAAAATATATAGTATATTCATTCCCTGGTTGTCGGCGCTCCACCTGCAGCAGCTCTATTCCCCACCAGTTGGGACCGCCCCACGCTTAGGTCTCAATCTTTCGCATGTTTGGAGATGTTTTGGTTTAAAAGCTCCTTGAAGTCTCACAACAGGGTCTCACAGTGACTTTACACTGTTAAATCCTTTTTTTTTAAAAAAAATATCTGATATATTTAAAGTTTGACAACGAAAAAACAAACAAACAAACAAAAAAGGACAAAAGATGAGCTTCTGGTGAATGCTGTGACGGCAGACCTTTGGCCCCACTCAGCGGATCAGCGTCGAGCTCAGACCACTGACCTGACACCTGATCTCTCCAGTGTGCCGCACCGTGTGGTTCAGAGCACTCAGTGCTGTCTGCGTTGAGTTTGGTGACATGCGATGGAAAGAGATCACACCTCCAAGCAGCGGAAGATCCACTTAAAAGCGTCGTTTTGGGATTAACAGACGCGCGAACCCGCTGAAAGAGAGCCCCCACGCGTAACTCGTAGCCCATTAGCGCATTTCATGGAGATCCTTAGATGACAAGACCCGCTGCACGCTGCGGGTTGCGCTCAGCAGCACGGATCTGTAATTTTGGAACATGGCGAGAGGGATGAGAGGAGCTCATCTCCTCGCTGGATTTTTTATACTTGGGTTGACGCTTTTCAGGGAAGCGGACGGACAACAAACTTTTAATGACTTAACAGGTTTCAGTTTGAATCCACCGTACTTTAACCTCGCCCAGGGCTCCGGGATCTCCGCTACAGCAACCTGCGGACAGGATGAGGCTGGCATACCGAGATATGATTTATACTGTAAACTAGTCGGAGGGCCTACCAATGGACTTCTTACTCAAAATATACAGGTAAGGAAATAAGCGTTCGTGCGTGCGCAAAAGGATGGGGACGTGGTAATTACATTGTAAAGTAGGAACTCGTGTAACTAGCGATCCACTCGTCATTTTTAATGGCCCAGTCCAACGCTCCTATTTGTGAGTACTACCAGGAACCCCTCCGGGAACCGTGACAATTAACTGCCCGCCCTGACCAAGTTGTACAACTGCCAGAAATAGTTTTACACCATTGTAGTTGAGTTCCACGTTTTCTAAAGGAAATGCCCTTTCAACAGTGGTCTTATTTCCTCAGGAGCTCTCCCAGGGCAGTAAGGCTTTTACAGCCCTATAATACTATAAAAGGTACAGTTTAACAAGAGCGTTCCCAAGCCTTTTCAAGTCAACAATCTCATTAATGTACATTAAAGATGTAATATCTATTTGTGTTTGTGTTTTTTTTTTTTTTTTAACTTTTGGATGTATAGGTAAGTTTTTTGCCAGCACCTCCACCATTATTAAACACACCTGCTAATTGTTTCTGAATACTAACAACATGATACCTTTTAGGGTCAGTTTTGTGACTACTGCAACTCCGTTGAGCCAAACAAAGCCCACCCTGTGACCAATGCCATTGACGGGACTGAGCGGTGGTGGCAGAGTCCTCCTCTCTCCAGAGGGATTGTCTACAATGAGGTGAATGTTACCCTGGACCTTGGACAGGTGAGATTATCATACCTTACTCTACACATGAACAGATGTCTCCTGGCTGATACCAGCTGTGTGAATAATGATAGCTCAGTGGTGTCAGTAAAATATAGCACCCAAATGTTACAAGGGGAGAAGAGGAATGTTTATTTCTTCCTTTGCCATTGCTCTGTGGCTGTGAAACAAGTTGTACCATTTGCGTGAGGTGACAGAGCACCTTTGCTGGTGTGAAATGGGAAGTCTGTTGTATTCTCATACCACTTTCTTTCTTTCTTTTTATATTGGTCATTGCTTTGTTTTTGCTGCTGCTGATTTATTTTGGATATGCTGCCAAGAAAGTTTTTTTTTTAAACTTCTCTTTTTCCCTTTGTAAGTACTCCAAAGGTGTAACATGATTATTTCTTCAGTGTGAGCCTCATCACCTCAGCTAGCAGTAATCATGTGAATAATGTGCTGCAGTTGGACTCTTGCCAGGAATCAGATTCACGCCCCTTTAGCTGGAGAGTATGCTTCCATCCTGAGCTGTGTGTCTCTGGCAGGAGTTTGGCTAACGGCCCATAAAACAGCACCTCACGCTCAATTATCCACTGTGAGGAAAGAGAGGAATGCTGTCTTTGGATTAGGGATCAGGAGAATGTAAAATCGAATAGGAGAAGTTCAGGTGGAGGTGTGGACCTCTTACGTGAGAAGGGTTTTCACTAGCTTTGGAGAAG
>VVHJ01007108.1:28288-66202 GCA_015107715.1 Tylochromis polylepis
TTTCTTTTAAAAGTGATCTTGAGCAATAGTTCTCCAGGCTTTCTGAAGATCTGTCAAAAGTTTTCTTGTGGACATTGGCTGCTTTTCCACTCATTTTAAATTCAGTCCTTGTCCTTGACTACTTTCAAAAGAATGCTTTTTTTGTTTGTTTGTTAAACTACCTATCGCTGATCTATGAATCATTCAACCATAAAAAAGGCACCTAACTCAAGGGATGAACCAGTGTTGTGTCTACACATAGCAGATAACTTAGCAAAGAGACAGTTTTAAATAGTATTTTCAGGCACTTTTATTACTGGCAGCCTGTCACAAAAACACACAATTTATTCCCAGGGGTTGAAAACTATCTACAGTAGATGGAGGGTGGCTGCCAAGAAACCAAGGAAGGGAAACAGGGAGAAAAGGTATGCCAAATTACACAAGAACTGGACTGAAAAACAATGGCAACAGACCTGATGGCTTGATGAATCCAAATTTGATTTGAATTTGATGCAAATCATTGTCAGCATGAGAGGTACAAGAGTGAGCGTATACAGCCACTTGTAAAACACAGGCTCTGCCATGTTTTGGGTCTGCATTTGGGTGTTGGGATCTTATCAAAACTGATGGAAATATTTTGAACTACCATGCAGTGCCATCTGGAAAACATCTGATTGATAACAACTTAATTTTTCAGCATGAAAACTGATCCCAAACATACATTAGAAGCATTGGTTTGTTAGTTGTTTTATATGTATAAAACTGGTTAACTTGAGCAATAGGCTAATAAGATTTTGGTTATAGCGTTTGTGTAAAACAACAACAAAAAAAGTCCTGGTGTTCAGGACTGACGGACGGTCAACTTAGGCAAAAAAAAATTCAGTTTTTTATTTAGTTTTAACAGCTCCATTGTTGATATTATGTTGGTTTCTGTGGCTAAGATTGGGACATTGATGGATTATCTTATTATTGGATTTGATTATCCCTGGAAAATGAATATTGCCTATGCCATCAACAGGAGGCTGACATTTTTGGTTTACAATAAAAGTCTTGACAGTTATGGATTGTCCTGATATTTGACTTTTGTCTCAAGACTTTTGTTGCTGCATGGGCATTTCTTTGTATTAAGCTAACTTTTCTCTTCACTTTCTTTACTAAGATCTCTTTTGTATGTTGTATCTCCTCACAGTAATGATTTTAGAGATGTTGGGAAGAGAAACAAGAACTAAGGAACAAAGTTTCTAATGAGAATGTGGAGGTGCAGCATTTACACATCGTGCAACTTGATAAAAGATTTCTGATACACCGGTGTTTCTTGGTCCTGACCTCTTACTGCCATTGTACAGTTTAAAAAACTCTTTCAATTTTACACCTTTGTTGTTCAGAAACTCTGGCATGTGTATTTATGACATTATTTATTTTTCTGAATAAGTGACTGTGATGTTTTATCGCTGTATTGGCCTTGGGTGAGGTCTGTGCTGTTTAACTGCCGTTCTGTAATCAGGTCACAATATAATTTGCTTGGGTTGATGATTAAAACTGACTTGCTAATTAATCTGAGTCTATAAGATGAAACTAAGACTGAATATTTGGAAAACAGTATACCTGCTCTATAATTTGTTTAACCTTTTACCAGTTCTCAGGGAAACGTTTGCTAAAACTTTGCACCACTATTGTTAACGGCAATAGAGGGCAAATGCTTCTTGTAGCAGGATCGCTTTCTAAATTGCCTCCAGCTAAGCAATCCACATTGCACAGGCCCCTGTCTCAGACAAGCCAATGCAAACAGGCAAGCTGCTCCCTGTTTTTGTGACTTCTTGGCTTTTTGACCTATGACCCATGACAAATCCTACCTTCAATCAGGAAATGACCACAGTGATCTTCAGTTACTCCCCCCAAACACCTTAATATGATGTTTGGCATCACTTGCTTCTTTACTTACTTCTTTAGGAATTAAATCTTTAGGAAGTGAATAACTTGGACTATACATAGGCATGTGCAGGATGCACAGATACAAATTTTGTGTTGTGCATTTTTATCTTAGCACATTTTGTCAGAAACCTACAAATGGTAGAGCATATTATGAATTGATGACCACAAAAAGTAGCTTCTCTTCCCAGAACCTTTTTCCTTGTGAACCTATTTACAGGACACAGTAAGTAAGCCATTGTTCCTCTAAATATTTATGCCATGTATCAGGCTACCAGTCACTCCTTTTTTCTGGGGAATGTATTTTAGGAGCCCTGACCACATGTGCTTATCTGCCTGAGTGAACCCAGAGTAGACCATGTGAGGCAAACATTATAGGGCTTACAGCAGTGTGTTTGACGAGACTGAGCTGTTTCTCATTGGTAGAAGTCGGGCACTGAATGAATATTGGATGCTAGTAGTTTAAATTAGGTTCTGATTAGTTGCGTGTTTTGAGTTTTTTTTTTTTTTTTTTTAGCTTTGGGGCACTTCTTAAGTTGTCTGGTGTTTATCGTGTTCGTGATTTTGCGGCTTTAAATAGCTTCTGATTGCAGAATGTCTTGTTATTTGTGATTTGAAGGTTATTCATTTAGAAGGCTGTGGTAGTGTGTACACGGAGACCTTTCACTATTTAGAGGACATGAGTAACTTCAAGATCTATGATTTAGTTTTGTAACAAAGTGGTAAGAGAGTGACTTAGGTTAATGCAATCTTTTTGGCTCTGTCTATAATTCAGCAATCGTCAAAAGAAAAAGCTGCCAAGAACTCAATTTTGGAGACATTCCCCTGGAACCTAATCCTCTTTCTCGGGGGGTTCACCTCCCACAAAAGTTGGTTTGAATGTTTTATTTGCAGCCGTCGCCCCCTTTTGTGTTAGAATCCTTCTAGGCAGTATTGTGTGACATCCTTTCTGTGCTCTCAGACTCTCACAAAAGTTTGGTCCTTTTTAAGCCTTGCTGAAAGTGACCTGGCCTTCTCTTTTCACAAGATAAATGTCTAGAAACAAAGAGGTGCTGTAATTTGGTGGTGAGAAAAGAGAAAACACACATAGCATAGAAGTTGTATCTGAAAACATTTAATTTTCCTGGCTTGCTGAGCACCCTTGTAGCCCTTTAATCTAACAGACATAACGTACAACCATGCATGATGCTTGCTTGTATGCATGGATGATCTTCTGGGTCAAGATTCAGTTTGCATGGCTGCACTGCATCTCTTGAAACCATGTCAGAAGCTGATTTGAACTTTGTATAGGCTGTAATCCTAATTGAGGCTGTGATTTGCATATGTAATCCTGAACAGTTAAAGAATTGAATAAACTGCTGTAAAAGAACTGTCTATCTATGCTTTGTAATAAATATTTCTTCATACAGTATATTTGGCTCACCCCTGAGACAACATTGGCTGTTACATATTCCGTTTGCTTTGGTGACGATGGAGGTGATGTAAGTGCCTGTCTTTAGCTGGGCTGCCCGAGGCGCCAGGCCAACCCAGCAGATATTTACAACTACACTAACAGTCACACTGCGCTAGTTAGCATTAGCAGAGTGCATCATGGGTGACTGTTGGACAGCAGCTCCTCTTAAATCTGGAGCTGGGATGTGGAAAAGCTTGTGGGGGTTAATGTGGGATCTGTTCACCTTTTCAAGGGCCACGCCACCAGTTTGTACACAGTAATGTTAATCAGTGGTCACAGGTTTACTGACGCAGGCATTGATGCAATGGGAAGTTTCCTAGACCCATTTGACAGGGCTGTTTCATGAATAGCTCACCCATATACACACCCACGTATACTGCAGCACAATGCTGCAATATTGCAGCAGAATTTTACACATCACTACTAAAACACTGCAGTCACATAAATATTGTTTTTTTGTTTTGGTTTTTTTGCTTAGATTCCAAGTTTTTAAATCCAATTCAGATTTTAATTGAGTTCTTCTTAGAAAATACACATTCTATCACTTGGTTATTAGATCGCTGATTTCTTCAGATGACAGCCAGTTTTGAATAATGCATTGCTTTTAAGCATCCTCTAATGAATAACTACTATCACGCTGGACCCTCTTTTGCCTTCCGAGCTGCCTTAATTCTTTGTGGCACTGAGTCAACAAGGTGCTGGAAACATTCCTCAGAGATTTTGATCCATATTGACATGACAACATTGCACAGTTACATCCATAATGTGACTCTCCTGTTCCACCACATCCCAAAGGTGTTCTTTTGGATTAAGATCTGGTGGCTTTGGAAGCCATTTGAGTATAGTGAACTCATTGCCATGCTCAAGAAACCCGTTTTAGATGATTTGAGCTTTGTGACATGGTGTGTTATCCTGCTGGAAGCAACAATCAAAAGATGGATACACTGTGGATATAAAAGGATTTACATGGTCAGTAATTAGGTGGGCTGTGGTCTTTAAATGAAGCTCAAGTGGCTATTTTCTTGGCAAAGTGTGCCTAGAAAATAACACGCCCACCATTGCACCACCATCACCAGCCTGAACCTTTAATACCATTCAGGATGGATCCATACTTTCATGTTGTTTCTGACCCTGCCAGCAGAAATTTAAGTTCATTAGACCAGGCGACTTTTTTCCAATCTCCTTTTGTCCAATTTTGGTGATCTCGTGTGAATTGTAGACACAGCTTCCTGTTCTTAGCTGACAGGAGTGGCACTTGTTGTGGTCTTCAGCTGCTGTTGCCCAACACTTCATTGTTCAACTAGTTCTGCATTCAGAGATGCTCTTCTGCACATCTTGGTTGTAACAAGTGGTTACATAAGTTACTGTTGCCTTCCTATCAGCTCAAAGCAGTCTGGTCATTCTCCTCTAATATCTAACATCAACCAGGCATTTTCACCCAGAGAACTGCCGCTCATTGGATATTGTCTTTGTTCAGACCATATTCGGTAAACCCTAGAGATGGTTGTGTTGGAAGATCCCAGCAAATCAGCAGTTTCTGAAATAATCAGACCATCCAATCTGGCACCAACAACCATGGCAGGGTCAAAATCACTTAAATCCCCTTTCTTCCCCATTCTGATACTAGTTTGAAGTTCAGCAGGGTCGCCTTGACCATTCCTACATGGCTAAATGCATTGAGTTGCTCCCATGTGATTGGCTGATTAGATATTTGAGTGAACAAGCAGTTGAGTGAGTGCATAATGTTAAATGCAGAAAAGCACAGATATGCAGAAATTCTTGAACTGCTGTACTTCAGCCTTGTACAATGACAAGACTGCTAACAAGTAGAAATGTACAGCATTATTACCAGAAATACTGCTCTTGCAATTTTTAGCCAACTGCTCTTCGTCACCATATAACTTCTGTCATGGAGACAGAGAAAAACATACCAGACGACCCCCTTCTCCTTCCACTGCCCACCTGTTGCACACAGACAAACAGTTGTACATTGCATTGTTACAGACTGGAGTGCAACTGCGCCATCCCCACTGTGCTACAGCATGTCTTGTCTGGCACGGGTGATCCACTGTAACAGAAGGTGATGCCTCCCCTCCTTTAAATTGCATTCTTCTGATTTCATATCAGATTTTCGAGAGCTCACTGTCAGGATTGTGCTCTCACTCTAGATTTAGTTTTCTTTTTGGTTGTACCCTTTGGTTGGAATTTGGGATTACAATGTTCAATATTGCTGGCAGTATTGCTAGTTTATGTCTCATCTCCTACCTTTTTAACATTAGATATGATTACATGTTTTTATTAGTTGTGTACTTTACCAAGACATCCTTTTTTTCTTATAATTACATATTAACTGCTATTATTTTTTTTTAGGTATTTGAATGTTAAACATATGGACTATAAAATAAAGGACATGGAATTGTTTGACACAACATTTTGATGATTGAGGAAGCTGTGAGAAAATCCTAACCAGTTCATTTTACAGTACACTTCATTTGATCAACACAAAAAGATTATAATTGAAGAGATCCACGTGGCAAGCATGGCTAAAAGGAGTTACTGGCCAAGGGTCATGCAATCAGTTCTTTTCTTTTGAGATCAGTTCTTTGTGAGTGCGAGACACAGCTCCACAGCTCTAATACCTGAAGGGGCAAGCATGTGTGAAGTTAGAGGGTAGAACCTCTATGTAGAGGCATCAGTGGGACTGCAGTTCACACTGAATGGTGCAAGTATATCACTTATGAGCTGTCGCACATACAAAATGGGTTATTGATGTAGACTTGATAATTTGTACACAATGCTAATGTTGGGCCTGAAATGTTAAGGGTTGATGGATTTTGGAATGATCTGAGTGTGTGTGTGTGTGTGCGTGCACATGCGTGTGTGTTTGTGTATGTGTGTGTGTGCCAAAATTCATTTGCACATTGCTACAAGTGCAGTGGGGAAAGGAAAATATGTTGATATTAAAAAGGTGTTTGGTCATGAGGGACGTGGTTGGCTTTGTTGTTCTGTTGTGTTAATTAGAAGGTTGGAGGAGATCTGGATACTTAACACCTTGTATATATGACATCAGGGGTCTAGGTCAAGAATTTAAGAAGGGTGGTAAAAGGCGAGGAGGGTAGTTGTCAAACAGTCCATACCTGTCAAAGCTAAAACCCTGACCTTTTTGACACCCACCCACACAGTCCTGTGTTGTGGGTGTTGAGAAGTCAGACCTCACAGCAGTCCGAAGCTGCAGATGCTGGGAGGGGGAGAGGATGGTGCTTCTCAACTGCCATTCCAAGTGTTTTTTTTTACCTCAAGCTTGTCAATCTGTTTCATGTCTTTTGTGCCACTGGAGTCCACTGCTCATGCACTTAACACGCCATTACAGTATTTCATGGTCCCTTCAAACAATACATAGGTGCTGGACATATTTCAAGAGCACGTGTTTAGACTGGCAGGACACAGTTCGAGAGACAGGCCTGAAATTAAGCAACGCAATGCCAGGATAGGCCTCATGCTTCCAAGATCGCACTGTCTGTTTCTAACTGTGTTTGTTTCCGGAGGATTCATCTTTCCAGCACTCAGTATTTGGCATCAAGTCAATAAGTACCAGAATCTTTGTGTCATCATCGCATTACTTGTAACTAAACTTTTGAAGTTTGTATAGTGACATGCAGACTACAGGTCAGTTTGTGTCACAGGAAGCTAGTTTAAATGTTGCACTACCCATCCTGGACCCAAATCTCTGTTGAAACACAGTTGGTGTCTGACTGTTTCAGCACTCTAATTTGGACTTTGGCTTCTTTTTTTATTTTTTGTGACACTGGAGGATCTTGTTGCCATCTTTATCATCACAAGTGGTGGAGAAGATTTTCACTGCTGAATGTTGATGTCAGCAGCAGGTTCCTGTAAGCAGGGACACGCTCTGCTCTGGGGGCATTAGAGGGGAAGGGGAATGTGGCGCTATGTTTGGAATCTGAGATGGGTCTGCGTGCCAGCCAGCAAGTCTCTCGCCACTCCACCGACCCTTTTTCTTTTTTTTTCTTTCTTTCTTTTTTTTTTTTACACTTGTGCCATCTCACCCTCCTAACATCTCTTCCACCAACCGTCTCTTAACGTCACTGCAGCCCATGTGAACCAAACTTCCTCCAGGTCCTCATCAGAACCAGCATGCTGATTATAGGCAACTCCTGCTTCTATTTTTAGATTACAGCCCATGTCTCGTGCAGCCACGCATCTTTTTTTTTTTTGTTAGTTGCGCATCCTGTTGCATGCGGGTGGAAATGTTCTCTGATTAATTTTAAGACACACCCTATTCAAAGCTGTGGTTGCAAGTTGTTTTGTTTACTTTCCTCTTGGAGCCTGATTAAAGACTTTTCCTGATTTGCAAACTGTTTTGTTGTTTATTAGTGATTGTCTGCAATCTTCAGAGAGAAAAAAAAAGGCGGACATTTCCCTAGCTGACCTCTGAACTCTCTCATAATCCATCAACCTAAGGGCTTCTTGAACTTGAGGTTTTTACTTGTCAGTATAATTGTGGGTCCTTTCAACACAGTAACTCCATAGCAGAAGCATTGCCAGACTTTGCTCTGCTTTGATATGTTTGTATTAGAGCTCTTCGTCTCATGCAAGTCAGTAACCAGAATATTTCAAATGCTTCCTGGGGCTTTCATCAATGTGCTGTGGGATGCTGGACGAGTGTGGGCCTGCCTTCATCCACCTCAAAAACAGACAGTCTGTAGAAATGTCTGTTATTGAAGTAGTGCACCGTATTATGTAGATGCAGTTACATTCATGAGCTTAGCAATGAGTGCAGGTACTTTAGGTTATATGTTTTTGAACCATGCAATGTTTCCGTGTGCCAGCATTTAGATAAACTCTTTCTAAACCATGCTAAACAAGACATGGATGGGTGTGGTAGTCAGGTATAGGTGAGGCCTTTTTGTTGACACTGCAGGTGTCACGTGCAGGATGGTGTCAAAAGGTTTTGTAATCCAAGCTATGTCAAGTCCATGCCAAGTCATAACAAAGAGACCTTTGACTGGCACAAATTACTTTTCTTTTGTACAATGTACAGTCACCCGCTTTTACAGCTTGATAACGATGTTGATGAACTGTAAGGGAAATGTACTGCAGTGAACATCATGAGCCTGACAGAAAGCTCAGTGTTGGCAGAAACTGTCATTGACATCATTCTCTGGCCTTGTGTGGACTGAGTATTCTGATGGGAGATGAAGATAGAAAGTTCGGGGAAGCATACAGGGATCATGTGGGCTGCACCTGCACCAGTTTATACACTCTAACAAATGTTGGCCACACAGATACCGCTAAAGTCGAGACTCAAGAATAAAAGGGAGGCTGAAAACAGGAAGTTCTTCCTTGTTCAAAGCCATTAATTCTGTGGTGATCATTTACAGAGATAATACAGCCAAGCTGTTGTTGTGTCCAGACATTCACAAGAGAGGAAATGATATTTTCAGAGTCCCAGGTCAAGCAGAGAACTTAACTGAATCTTGCCAAAATTCATTCTGAACAGTGGCCGCTTTTTTATTTAGCCTCCTCTTTGCTCTCTGTGTTTTGTTTTGTTTTTTTCTTTTAGCTCTTCCATGTCGCATATGTCCTCATTAAGTTTGCGAATTCACCACGTCCTGACCTGTGGGTGCTGGAGAGGTCTGTCGACGATGGGAAAACCTTCACCCCCTGGCAGTATTTTGCACGTAAGTTCATATGTTAATGCATTAAAAAGCTTCTCCTGCGTGCCGGTGCAGTTTTTGTGCTGTGAATCAAATACTGAATCCTCTTGACTGTGGCGCCAACTTGAATCAATTACTCAATTGAGTTTCAAATCAAGGAAACATGCAGGTCTGCAGAATGCTGTTTAAAATAAATATATGCTGTTTTCTGTTGTTGTCTATAATGACGTAATTAGTGATGACAGATTCTTTTAAACTCTGTATTCATAAAGGTTTTCTCTGTGGATTAAATTAAAAAAAAATCATCAATTTCAGTCATGAAACCACAGCTAGGGCAGACTTTCATGTCTCTGCAGTACACAGCTTTGGGCCTTTTTATGGAAGGGATTTAAAATTCAGCTTACCAAAAGCTATCATAGCAATCCAGGGTATTATACATTTTTAGAACTGGCACAGGCAAAAAGAGTGGGGTCATCATTAACACTATTAGTTATACACGTGTCTTTCCTGCCATGACAAGTCAAAGTGTTTCTGTAAAGAAAAAAGCCTGCGGACAGAGTTAAAACTTTGTACTGCAGTATGTTTAATCAGAGACAGATTCAGACAGGGAGTGGGTGTGAACTAAAACCTTTGATTTAATTTGACTTGTTGAAAACATGCTAGAATATCAGCTTAAATCTGATTTTGGTGTTTTAAAAGTGGCAGGTGGTGACACGCTGCAAATCTGGCACTGAACTGCTACCATTTTACATACTTAATGCATATTTTATATTGGGGATATCTGAGGGAGGGTGGGATGCATGCACACAGCTTGCCAGGAGACACAGCTGTGACTCATCTGTTTTACAGTCTCAAGGTTTCTCTTCAAGTTTGTGTTCATTTGGGAGCTATCATGAGTTAGAGACTGTTAGCTTAACCTTGAGTTTTACCTTTAAAAAATATTTATTTCAGGCTGCACAAACACTGCGACTGCATATTATAATTTTCCTTCCAGTATATATTTAAAGATTTGAGATTTTGCATATTTTCTTATCTAAAATCCAAATGGGTCCCTTTAAAATGATACTTCTTTGGACTTTTCCTTTTGTGTCAGTGTGATTGATCCGTACCTTTCAGTGATTTATTAGCTAGTTATTGCTCTGTCTTATTAAGTGGTTACCAACATGTGAAGATGCCAACGTAATTTCTTTACAGTGACAAGCGAACTAATTAATTAAATAAATGATTTATTATAAAAATATGAAGAATAAAAGGTGTCTTTTACGTCTTATTTTTTGGGGGCAGATTCAGCACGTGAGTGTATTGAGAGGTTTGGAAAGCAGCCCAATGCCCGTTTATTAAATGATGATGACCAGCTCTGCATCACAGAATACTCGCGGATCATCCCTTTGGAGAATGGAGAGGTAAAATAAAAATGTATTTCTTTCTTTATTTTTTTTAAAGTGAACCAAAATATAATAAGGATTGTAAATGGATTGTAAATTTGTATTGTCTAGATTGTGGTATCTCTGGTCAACGGCCGCCCGGGGGCCAAAAATTTCACCTACTCACCTGTGCTGCAAGACTTTACAAAGGCTACCAATATCCGCTTGCACTTCCGCCGCACCAACACCCTGCTCGGCCACCTCATCTCCAAGGCCCAGAGAGACCCCACCGTTACACGCAGGGTGAGACACACTGAACAACCTCACACTATGCTGTCATGCTGGCAGGCTCTTGTTTCCCATTTGGCCTTTGCAGCACCCACCTGCCAGCTTCTTTTTTGCTGAAACAAGCACACAGGCCTGCCCACATGTTCACCTGTGTTGAGACCCACTGCCAGGTATGTCTGTCGTCTGTCATGTGAGTCATCTTGGTAATTCCCTTGATACAGAGTAGTGTGCAGGACTGTGCAAAATTCCTGAGCTACTCTTAATTTTTTTTTAAATATTTTGCTTCCAGGAGCCAATAGTTCTCCAGGCTTTCTGAAGGTCTGTTGTAGTGTTTCTTTGGCCACTGGCTGGTCCTTATATTTGACCATTTTCAGAGGAACACCTATAAATAATTCAAGCATAAAAATCTCATGGGATGAACTACTGTTGTGGTTCAGCAGACAAATAAAAAAAAAAAGAACATAATTTAAAATGCATTTTTAGGCACTTTGCTACCATCAGACTGTTGCAAATCATTATTTGTTTCAATTTCTTTAGTTGAATCTATGGAAAAATGCCAAAGACAACACACTCTGACAGGGAGAAAAAGTATTTTAGCAGTAACAAGGTGATTCCCAAAGTGCTATTAGCTGAAAACTTGGTATATCTCAGCATGGTGTGCAGTGAGTCCTGAAAAATTTTTGAGGAAACTTGTGGAGGACAAAAGAAGAAGTGGTGGACCTAACGAAAAAAAACCCCCCCAAAACCCCAGCAGCTGAATGTTATCTAAAAGTTGTGGCCTTAAGAGGAGGGAAAAATCCATCAAAGGCCTGACGCAGGACCGGAGAGATAGATCTGACCTTTGAGTTGATCCAGCTACTGTTCACTGAAGCCTCATCAGGAATGGTCTTAGTGCAAGGGTGGCTGTCAAGAAGCCAGAAGTACAGCAGTGTCTACAGCTATCTGTAAAACATGGTAAAGGCTCTGTCATGGTTTGGTCCTGTATTTCAGCCAGTGGTGTAGTGGATCATGTCAAAACTGATAGAATTATGAACCTTGAAAAATACCATCAGATTTTGATCCATCATGCAGTACCATCTGGAAAGTGGCAGCAGAAATTGGGAGCAGGTTCATTTTTCAGCATGACGATGATCCCACACACACGCCAATACAGTAAAAGCATACCTGGAAAGAAAAACATGCAATGAAATGCCATCAGTCATGGTTTGGCCTTTCCATGGACCTCAACATAACTGAAGCAATGTGAGATCATTTAGACAGAGAATGAAACAAAAGGCAGCCAAAATCCAAAGAAATGACAAGAAAACTTGCCTAAGAGACTTCAGGCTGTGCTGAAGAATAAATTTGGTACTACCAAATACTTACTGTAAAGCCTGTTAGAACTAAACAAACCTTTTTTTTTGGTTTATGTTTTCCTGGCAAAATATAAAGACATGATGATTTTCACAGCACTGTATCTTTGTGATTTACTATTGTGTCTAAAACATCTGTTTAGTTTTCCTTATTCGAACCTTTGGGAATCAGTGATGTTGGCTGCCTTATCTTGTGTTATCTCATGCACTGATTCACCCCATAAAGCTAGAATTATCTCATGGGTCATGGTTTAAGTTTGTACTTGTCAGCATGTGTGACTCACTTCTGCTGCCAAGCAGAGCCAGGCATTTGTTCTGGTGTGACTGATGTTGCTGAGTTGCCGATAACATACTTGGAAATCATGCTGCTGATAACATATTCTTTATTTGTGGACAGTATTACTACAGCATCAAAGATATCAGCATTGGCGGACGTTGTGTTTGTCATGGGCACGCACAGATGTGTGGTGGAGGCCGTAACCCTGACAACCCAAATAGGTCAGTAATACATACTTCACCTTCAGCTCTAAAGGATACTTGCCTATATTCAGTAACAGAATTTTGCAAAATTGGGGCTCTTGTGTACAACTGTTACAGTAAAGTGGATTTAATTCTGAAAGAAAAGAGGCAAAGATGACAAATGCTGCCAAAATCTAGTGCATGAGGTATAGCATAGATAAGATCAAGAGTGATCACTTGTTTCTGAAAAGCACAATTATGTTGTTTGTGCAGTGACTTCACCATTGTAAAAAGCAGTAGATTGTTTTAGTTGCCCTGATTACTGGCTGTGATAAGATTTGGGATAAAGTGCTGCTTTGAACCATTGTAAGCATTAGTACTCTGAAACAAAAAAAGAGGAGGACAGGATTCGTGGATGCTTCATTGAGCTGGTTGTCTCATCGCTCTCATCGCCATAATTTCCAGGTGCTGTAAGCGGCTGTTTTCACCTACACAAAGCTCAAACATCAAACGGAAGACAGGAAGAATTAACGCTGAATAGCAGCTGCGCAGATACCAAAACAAGGCTTAAAACAAATTTGAATGTCCATTTGTCTGACTGTCTGAAACAAGCTTTCAAAATGAATGTTAGCGCTCCACTGTGTGCATTGAGTTTGTAAATTCCCAACTGTGTGTGCCAGCAAATATCAATGTACAGTTGCCTCAAACGTGTTCACAGTTGGGACTTTTTCTCTGAAAAGCCATCTTGGCACTACTACTGAATACAGGTGTCTCGTCTCCTTCCTGTAGTCGCCAGTGCGAGTGCCAGCACAACACCTGTGGTGAGTCATGTGACCGCTGCTGCCCAGGATTTAACCAGAAGCCATGGCGTGCTGCAACTGTTGACAACCCAAATGAGTGTCAGTGTAAGTATACATGTACATTCTTCATACTTCATTTAGTGTGTAACCAAAACCGCACTCTGCTACTCCCCGCGCTGTTGGCTCCTTGAATTACTACCCCCAGAGAGGACTGAAGTGTCCTCTTGCCTCTGATATTTAAGCCCTTTTGTGGATGCCCTGATATGGTATTGTGGTGAGCCTCAGTGAAGAGCTGGGAGGACATTCCTGATATGGTATGTGTGATGAACAGCACGGTGCACAACTTGCTTCAGGATAACTGCGTTTTGTCTGTTTAGGTAGCTGGTCAATGAGCTTAGTCAACCCTGCGCCAACCTAGATAGTGAGAGCTTATCAGCGAGCCATTCAGTCCATCTGCAGCGCCTTTGCCAGCTGGAATCTAATTGCTTTGTACTGTTGACAACTTTTGCCTTCATGAAACATAACCTTGTATCAGCCACAGAAGTAAAGCAAGCAAGGAAACTTGTAATTCAGTCAGTGCACTCATGCAGTACAAATGCACCCAGCCCATTCATAATCATTAATAAGACAGGGTGGATTACAGGAAAGGATATGCCATCTTGTTTAGTTTGGATTTTATAGTTTCTCTTGATGCTTAACAACCTAGACTTAATATTCCTTTTAAGAGAATGAGTAGCTTAAGGTACTTACAGGGGAAAAGGGGAGTCAGAGTAATTTACTGACAGTATAGAATAATACTTGTCTGTGTGTGTGTTTGTCTGGGGGGGGTTTCCTTCTCAGCCTGCCAGTGTTTCTCCCATGCCTTCGACTGTTATTACGACCCAGAGGTGGAAAAAAGGGGAACAAGTTTAGACACCTTCGGCAGGTTTGATGGAGGAGGAGTGTGCATCAACTGCCAGGTATGTACTGGGTATCAAGTCTAAACTGATTCTCATGCTTGCATGTGTGTGGTTGAAAACAGGATAGAAAGTGAAGAAATATTCCATACTGTGTGTCTCTATATCACACAAGTCTTTTGCAGAGGATTGGATATTGCATACTTCAGTTTGAAACTTGTGCAACCTGCTGTGTGAAGCCAAAGCAAACGTTCTTTCCGAAACTTTCTAAGAAATTTGTGCCCTTCTTTTTGCCAACATAAAGTTGAACTGAGTGTTATGTTAAGATGGAGTGTTATGGAATAGAATACAGATGCAGCGACTATATCAAGTAGATTGATGCAAAGCTAGAAACTTAAAGTCTTATTTTTTCTGTTCAGGACTAAAGGTCATTTTCTTCTGTATCATTCTTTAGCACAATACTGCTGGAGTGAACTGTGAGAGATGCATTGAAGGCTTCTACAGACCTTACGGTGTACCTACTGAGTCTCCCACCGGATGTATACGTAAGCCACATTTTTGTCTGTGTCACATCAAAATGCTGTTTTAATTTTTGGCATGGATCTGATTGCTGCCAGTCTGTTCTGGAGCCAGTGGCGATAAACTTTGGTTAGATGTGTTTAGGCTCATTCTGAGAATTTCACATTATATTTCATATATTCTGTTTTATTTACAGTGGGGGTGGCTGGATATGGCTTAAACTGGTCTGAATGAGTGAATGAAAATTCCCAGTGATGCCACAGTTGTAGAGCCATGCATAAGACATCCCAACCAACATACTGATGTTGTTAAACCTTACTGTGTACTGATGAAAAAGACTGTGGAAATATAAGCATATACTGTATATGCATGCGTGTGTGTATTTTTGTGGAATCCGTTTTTGCAGCTTCTCTGATAAATGCAAAGTCAGATTGCAGAGATTTTTCAAGATACGACAACAGATAGTTTGGGAATCAAATATTGTCCCACCATGTTGTTATGTGACCTACAACATGTGTGACCAATGAGTTAAGCCAGAGTGCAGTTTTATTCAAAGAAAGGCTTTAGCGCCTTGCTTCAGACAGACACAGATGGCACCAGTGACAAGGCTTGTTTTATGACTTATTTTGGTGACTTGTTTTATTGCTAAACTGGGCTCTGCCATTGTTTACATTACTTTAATGGTCCATGACTATTCCTCTCGGTATAAATAGCTGACAGTTGTGTTTGCACATGACAAAGCAGTGGAATTAAAGCGGTTGACCTGAGAGCTTTAATTTAATTATAAAATACACAAACTCAGTGAAGTAGCTTAGTAGCCGAAGGTGTTCAGAGTCAGTAAACGGTCATCATTATTAACTTTTAAGAGCTCTCGTTTTTGGGATTCGGGATGGTTGAAAGCTTTCTCTACTTGTTACTTTACTGTGTGAAAATGTTGGATATTTATCCTCAATTTGTGTTTTGATTTGGCATCACGGTGACACAGTAATTAGCACTGTTGCCTCACAGCAAGAAGGTCCTGGTTTCGAATCGACCATGCGGTCAGGGTCTTTCTCTGTGGAGTTTGCAGGATCTGTGTGGGTACCCTGGCCTCTTCCCACAGTTAGGTTGATGATTCTCATTTGCCCATACGTGTGAATATGAGTGTGAAAGGATGACTGTCTCTGTGTCAGCCCTGCGACAAACTGGTGACCTGTCCAGCATGAACCCGCCTCTCGCCCAATGGCAGCAGGGATATGCTCCCCCCCGACCCTGGAGTGGATAACAGGAAGAAAATAGATGCATGGATTTTACTCTGATGATGCATGTTTTTGTCTGTATGTGTATTTTACATCTGCATTTGTGCACATGTTAACATGGACACTTTCTTTTTCTTTTTCTTTTTTTTATAAAATCACATGACATCTACCAGCCTGCAGCTGTGACGAAAGAACCACAGCTGGCTGTGAAATGGGGTCTGGATGGTGTATCTGCAAGCCACAGTTTGCTGGAGAAAACTGCGATCGCTGTGCTGATGGACACTATTACTACCCTGACTGCATTCGTAAGTTTAGTTTTGCTCTCACATGCTGAGATAACATTTTGCATAAATGTGCTAAATGCATGATTTTGGTGTTGCATGTTCAAAAATCACAAGACAAAAATCGGTCTGCAATTGCTGCAAACAACAAAAAAAGGTACAGTCTGCTTTTCCTGTTCCTCATTTGAATCTTGACTTAAAGGGAAGACTTTGCTATTTGATAGAAGGATATAACTATTCATGGTCAGTGTGACGGACTGGAGGCAGACCCCAAGACACGGGCATGTTGCTCCACATGTTTTTATTAACACAATTCACACAATGCACACACGACACACTCCTAACGGTTGCTGCTACACAAACGCCGGCTGCAGCTCTCCCGCTGCCAGCCGCACATAACACCAACAACAACCAACCAATAATCAGGACCCTTTTTATGGCTGGCGAGGCGTGATTGCCGATGCCGTACAGGTGAAGCCATCTCCACCGCACGGCACCGCAAGCCACGCCCCGCCACAGTCAGTTAATCTGAACCTGATCTTTAACAGCTGGAATCATGAATCAATATTGTTTACTCTCAGATTGCCCCCTGAACAAACACATTTGTCCAAAGCTTTTTGACAGAAGTACATCTTGCAGGAGTACACTTGTGAAGTTAATTCATACTTCGTGTATGCCTTACAGGTAATGGACACATAATGAAAACTTCCCCATCTTATCTTATTGATCTGATCTGCCCACAGATTCAGGAGTCTGCTATGACTGGAGATAAGCTGCTCGATGTTTCATTTTACATTTCTTTCTTCGAGGCACTAAAGCCATTCTTACAGTAATATTGATCTTTCTCTCTGTCTTTGATTGATAAACCTGCTTTAAACCGACTTCTGTGTTAGCTTCCCACAGCACTTGATTTCTCTATTCACTATAGAATAATCTATTTTCAAGCTAATTTAAAGTTATTCATATTTAATTGAAAATTAGCCAGTGTGACAATAGAGAAGCACCAATTCCATGCAAAGACTCACATCATTTTCATCTTATCACCTAATGTTGACCGTCGATATCTTCGAAAACTACAGTCCTTATCCAAACACAGCAACACAGATCTGTAGTCTCGAGATATGTTTTAATAACTCAGAATATTTAAACATGTGCTTCTTATCATCAGCATGTTAGCGCTGCCAAACTAGACTAAACATGTTGACATGGTCATGAAAGAATTATTTGGGTTTGAAGAGGTGCTTGCTTGCTGTTTTCTGTCATGGCATGAAATGTTTGCAACTTGTTGGAATTTAAATTGAAGATGTGCAACTTGTACACATAAAATCTGGCGACGACAGGTTAATACCAAACTGTAAAAAACTGTGTAACTGCAACACCAGCTGAAACATTAACTGCACATTGTCTGCAAACACTTGAGCTTCTTGTCTGAGAAAGCAACTAAGTCTGAGTAAACAATACCTAAAATAGTTGAACGATTTTACAGGACAAAGGAGTCTATGTCATTCTTTTGCCTGTCCAAAGGCAACGAAGTCTGCCTACCAGTTCCTTTGAAGCTCAGTATTAAATAGGTTACAGTGTGCTTTTTTAAATCCATACACATCATGCACTTGTAAGAATGGATGTTACAGTGGTGATGTGCTGAACTGTTTCCTGATCAGGCCTTATTACTCCTCCCAAGCCATGTCGGTGCTTAATCCTTTATAAAATGATGAAAAGTTGTTTTTAGACTTTGTGCAAATCCAGGCTTGTTGTTTCCCCCCTGTGTACAGTTTACATTAAGCTGAGCTGCCTAACCACTGACTCTACTATTCAAATGCAAGTGTGGCATAAATCCTCTCATCTATCTCTTGGCAAGAAAGCGAATAACTTCAAAAAGCTGGCTTGGGGGGATGTTTGTTTTTATGTGAGTAGTTGTCGTTATGCGGATTTCAATTACTGCAACAAGAGAAATCTTGGTGCTCCCCCCCCACGCACAGCAATAAATAAAGTTGACTCTTGAGGTTTTACTTGATTACATTTTCCCGTCACTGGAGGTCTTAATTTTGTGCCTCTCTTTTGCAATCAGGATATCCAGTGTACCCAACGACCACCAAATCTCCTGCAGGTCCCATTGTGGGTAAGATCAGTAAACACACTTTTGCAGTATGTCATATCAGACTTAGATTGATAGGCATTTTTAAACATCAGCTTAAAATGCTGTTATTACACCCTCTTTATTTTTTTCCCTCTATAGGTCCCACTGTTTGCCCTCCAGGCTATTTTGGCACACTCAGCTGTCAGCGTGAGTGTGATTAGACCTGATGTGATGTTCTTCATGGCAGGGCTTTTATTCTCATTGCAACTTGAGTGATAACTTTACTGAAACTTGGCCCTTTACAAAAGGTCTTTTATAGGGTACCGTTTCTTAAAAATTCCAGACTTACTTTACTTAGAGGCTTTTAAAAGAGCATTAGAGGTCTGTATGTGGTGCCACTGAGTCGGACTCTGCTTTGTCTTGATTTAAACTTTAAGAACACGTGTTAGAGGTCAGTCAAGTTGAAGGCTAAATTTGTAACCCATGTGTAACCCGGCATTTATTGTGTTTAGCTGGTCAAATACTGGTATAATACATGCAGATAGCATGCAGTTGTTCAGAATAACAGTCCAGTGAGCTTACATTTTCTCATCCATCAATGGGACTTTATGTTCAAATGGTCTCATGATAGCAGTGGGCTATTCAGTGGAAACTAATATTATTTATAAGTTGCCTTTTCTGGTTTCCCTTCAAGCTGGGAAATCTATTATCAGTAATATGGCATTGCTATTAAAGTGAAAACCGTCAGCCCTTGATTTTTTTTCCCCACTCAATTCAGCTGTCAGAGAACGTATGCTAATACTGACTTACCTCTAACATGTCAGCTCAAGACCCTGTCTTTCAATCAACGGCCTTTGAAAAGCTGGTTTCATTTTTGGGAGCTGCTTAGAGGCAAAGAAAACTATGGTAGTCTCTCGGGTGGCTGTGCCAAGGCTATTCACAAACCCCTACCAGGCGGGGCCTGGCGGGGGGGTGGGGTGGGCACCAGCATAGCTGTGCCACTGTGTGCCACAATATGAGAATAGTTCAACTGAAGGAAGTATTTGTCAGTCTTTTAAAAAAATTTTTTTTTATTGAGTTCCACTAAAGAACGAGCTCAGCCTCATTTACAAACAAATGTTCCTTGTTCCACTAGGGATACACATTTGAATTTTTGTTAGGATTTAATTTGTTTACTGTTGTTTTTAAATTAAACTTTTCCACTATCTTTTGTGCCCAGCATGTATTTGTGACTACAGAGGGACTTTGCATGGGATATGCGATGCTTTAGGCCGCTGCCTGTGCCAGCAGAGGGTGGAGGGTGAGCACTGCGAACGCTGTCAACCTGGATACCACTCCTTCCCAAACTGCCGGGGTGAGAGAGACGTGCATGCCAACAAAGAATTTGAGCCCCACAGACTGTAAAGAAACACAAAGTCATCAGTGTTACTGGTCAATGATTAGGAAACAAGAGTTTTATTTTAAAAGAGGTCGCCACAAGTGGTTATTATGTGGACTGGAACAAAGGCAGCAAATCAGTGCTGTAAATGTTAATCAGTGTGACTGTAGTAACTTAATTACACAGCGGGGATTAGTTTATCCAACAATCTTTTACTTTGTTAATACAGAATACAACTTTACTGTCTCCATTAAACTGCTTACAGTATTATCAAATGGAAGTACACTTACATTTTTGGCCATTTTTAAGTCTTAGCTCAAGGTTTTTGACACTTGACCCTTAAAGCATTAAATGGACCCTCGAGGGAATGTAATTTCAGTAACAATTATCGAAGTACATTTGGAAAAACGCGTGTGTAGTATGTGTGTTTTAGTTGATGTTTACAGGTTTTTTGCATGTAAAGATTTCTTATTCAGACAGATGTTTTTATAATTGGGACTTTTCTGGGTAAATGTTTATACAGAGCTATAAAAATAGAATAAATTTGACTTTATTATGTTATTTCTTCAGCATGTCTCTGTGATGGGGCCGGCGTGGCTGACAGCGTGTGCGGTCTGAATGGTCAGTGTATTTGTCTCTCCAATTATGGGGGACGGGAGTGTGATGAATGTGCGCCAGGCTACTATGGATATCCTGACTGTGCTGGTGAGTGGGATTTATCCCTCTATGTCCATCAGTATAACTACAGTAGATAAACCAGTTGTGTACTTTTAACCTCTGCTGATGAGAAAGCTGCTGGAAAAAAAATGTAGCTTCTGGTTTGGTTGGATTTACTGTGGCCTCTTCTCATGACTTTGAAGCAGAAATCCTCCCACGACATCCACAAAATCCACTCTGCCCTCTCAATTGATTTTTTTAACGCAATCTGCATGACAAGATGTTTCACAGAGAGATGAAATATGTGATATTTATAGACCTCTTCCTTCTATGGACTCATATTCCCAAGAATAGACAACTGGGAATCACTTAAGACAATCTGATTCTTAAAATAAACAGGGTCATCTCAAGAGTTTCAATTCCTGTTTTGTTCTGATGAGATTCACTTATCCCTAAGGACAATGGCTGTGGCTCTGGAGGTAGAGCTCATCAACCATTAACCTGAATTGTTGATGGTTCAATCCCTGTCTGCTCCAGTCTGCATGCCAAAGTTTCGTGAACCACATGTTGCTCTCCGATACGTTCATTGGCATGGGAATGTTAGACAGAAAGCGCATACATGTGGAAAACAGTGCTTTTGTGAAGGGGTGAATGAGACATGTTGCAGAAAAAAGGGCTGTATAAGAACCAGTCCACTTACCATAATAATGCTTAGAGTTCTTATGTCTGCTTGTGTAACTGTCCCCAGCCTGCCGGTGTTCACAGGAAGGCTCATATGACACAACTTGCGACCCGTTATCGGGTCAGTGCCTCTGCCTTCCAGGTGTGGTGGGTCAACTGTGTGATCGTTGCGCCTCTGGTCTGAGATTCCCTCAGTGCTCGGGTAAACACTTGAAATCATCAAACTCATAAAAGTAGTAATTTTTATGGACAGAGGTATATGTTGTTTAGGTCATTATTGTTCAGTGTTGCTGTGTTTATTGTGGAGGCTCTGTAATATTGCCTTTTCTTTTTTCATTTTGTCCTTCCAGCCTCCATCAGTGTGTGTAACACAGCAGGAACTGAAGCGTCTGATCCTCGAACGGTGAGCCACTCTCAGTAAAGTTCCATTTTTCTGTGCATCATGGCCCTATCTCAAATAAGCTTTTATTTTCCTTGCTGATATAAGTGGTCACAGTGTAAATCCAGTGATGGGTGTGGGGTTGCACTGACTAACAGCCCTACAACTGATAACACAACTGCACGTCATCTTGCGGGGTTTCACAAGGAAGTGTTTTTCTGGTGAAAACCAAAGGAAATTAAAAAAGGAAAAGAGGCTTCCTTCCATTCTAAAGGAGAAAAAACAACACGTAGTATTTATTTAGGCATCTATTGAAGCATTTCTGAGAGTCACCTTTCAGTTTGCAGCATAATGCATACTTAGAAGAAAGAAAGAAATGCTGCCAAGTTTCAGTGTAAAGAAACATCTTTATAGAAAATGCAGGCACTTGCAGTTGATTTTATCGCTCTGATTTTAAACAAACATAAGGCTTTCAACAGTAGCTACCAGTCTCAACAATTCTCAGACTCCTTATCTGTTGTTTCAGGGCTCTTGTCGCTGCCTAGCAAATGTAGAGGGAACCCTGTGTGACAGGTGTAAACCTCTATACTGGAATCTAGCTGCAGACAATCCACGTGGCTGTATAGGTAAGTAAAAAGGAATAATAATAAATGTAAAAGGAAAAAACTTGGCTTCCAGTCAGGCAAAAATATCTTAATTCTGACCATATATTTCTCCAGGCTTTTAAATTGTCAGGAACAATCTGACAAGGTACTGATATGAGCTTTGCCCCGTCTTATATGTCAACGTACCCCTATCAACAAGGTCGGTTCTGCCTTTGAAAAATAACACATTATACAGGCAAATCCCTGCTGCCTGCTTCCACTGTGAGATTTCCTCCTGAGATTGGATAAAAAAGTATCCAGTGACACATTAAAAACAGAACGTCTGAACTTTACTTTTATAACGTCTTCAAAAACTATTCCTGCTTCATTCAATTGAAAATTTGTAATATAGTGAAAACTAAGAAGAACAGCTCCTGGCTTTGTCCACATATGTCTGTTGTTACTGCTCTGCTCTCTTGCAAGACTGTTATCGCTACCACGCTCCCTTAATGCTCAAGAAGGAGTGGGGTGGGGTGTTTTTAATATCCCAAGAATGCCTCTGGTTGACTGTGGCTGGACATTGTGGGGAAAGTTTTCTTTTTTTTTTTCCACTTGGCTGAATGCAAGCTGCTGCCTGAAAAGCTCCTTTGATGTGCAGATCTCTGGAGGCTGGAGGGCTTTACAATGTTGTGTTCCTGCAATCAGTGTCTATTCACTGCAGAGCCCCCCCCCAATTTACATTTTCATAACCTCACCCATTTTTCTCTCTCATACCAGAGTGTCATTGTGACCTGAAAGGGACTCTGAGTGGTGTTGGAGAGTGCGAACAGGTGAGTGTTTTCATTTGGTCGTGTTAATGTCAGCAGTTTGAGAATAGCCGCACGTTTGCAGCATTAATCGTCTCTTGATGGTCTGCTTGCACAGAAAAGTGGACAGTGTCACTGTAAGCCTAATACATGCGGGCATGCGTGTGACTCCTGCAAAGATGGATACTTCCTGCTGCAGAAAAAGAATTATTACGGGTGTCAAGGTGAGAATGTGTTTCTTTGCTGAACTTCCAACCTTGTTTCTTGCTTACATATGCTGTATTATTAAAGGATACACTCTGGGAAAAATAATAGCAAACAAGCACCCTTCCTCTTCACTACCTTCACTACTAATGCCTTACAATATTTAGTGAGCAAGCCTCAGTGCAACACTGACTTCTGTTAGAAACTATTGTGTTGACTGAAAAACAGGGGACTTACTGCTGTTTTAAGTTTTTAGCTTAACCAGCCAAAGGACTGGTTAGCAACAGCATAATCCACAAGAATTGCTACTCCTGCCACAGTAGTGGGCAGGTTTTAGCTAAACTTACAAACAATGATGACCTAAAGGCTCTTCACCCAATTTTTCAATTTCATATTTGTTATTTTATGGGTGCTTTTCCACTTTTACAAGAATCCCTACTTGTCCTGCAGTATTGGTCAGATTTTAGTGAAATGAGACAAAGTTGCCTTGATTTGACTGTCTGTGAACCTCCTTGACCTCTTAGTGGACTTCAATTCTCATTCATTTGTGCAGTACAGCCAAGCAAAGACAAAAGAGCTTAAAACTTTCTTTATGTATGTCACATATTACAATAACCTGTGAAGTGTGATGGCTCATGTTCTTTAGCATAGAAATAAATTACAACACTCAGGGAAATCAGTTAAGGAGCAGATAGACCGAGGCCGGAAGGAACTATGTCTTAAGGTCAAGCTGTATGTTCTATATGTATATTTTGTGTATAAAAGATATTTTGTGTATGTAGCCTGGATACATTTAAACGTTAAATGTTATTGTCCCTTAGTAATAAGAACAACTACTTTATTAGTACATAGTACTAATACATAGTACTGTACAGATCTCCTCTGAAGTTTAGAGACACCAAGACATTTCAATCACCAAAGCTTTTTTAAAAAATCTTATATTGTTGAAAACAATAGTGAATGTACAATAATGATCTTTGATGGAAGTTTCTGAAGGTTAAAATGCACAATTAATACTTTCTTATGCCTTAATGTGTTAAATATATAATATTGTAAAAGTAAAAGGCAAAGTGCACAGAATATTTTTATAGGTGAGGTCTGAAAGGTCATGCCTAATGGAGCTTATTAGGAGTCCAGTGCCCTAACTCTGGTCCCGTCCTTGTGGTTTCTGCTGGGGCGTCCCGTATTTTCATCTCGGGAGGCCCCAAGGTCTGTCAGGGATCTTCTATCAAAGGAAGATAACAGAGGACCTTCCTTTTCTTATGTAAACCAAAGAATATTACAAAAGTATAAATTCTCCCTGTTGGAGAACAGCCTTCAGAAATCTGTGATAGTGCATCCAGTGAGGGCTTGCGGTTGTCTTTGTCCTTCTTGGTACCAGGATGTAGTAAATGTTACTGCTTTGACGCCTACGTCTCCTAAAGTAGTGTTTCTGTGAAAAGCTAGTCTCATGAGGATTTCAAGAACATGCGCAAAATGAAAAATGTCTTTTCAAAAGACAACCAAATGCTGACATATTTAAATAGCGTAAATTATGTGCTCTCTGTAACACCGGTGATAAATCTTGGCATCTGGTTGAGTGTAAATATTGTGATATTCAGAAGGACAGTTACATAATATGTGCCTCAAAACAAATCTCAAATGCTAAGTGAAGAAGCACTAATTTTCAGTGTAATATCACATAAAGTAACATGTTTGATGTAGAATATGATTTCTTTTGCTTTCCCCTCACTAGGTTGCCAATGTGATATAGGTGGTGCCATTCGCATGGCATGCAATGAGATATCAGGACAGTGCCAATGTCGGAAGAATATCATTGGCCGTAAATGCACCGAGTAAGATGTGGCAGATTTTAATGTCATAAAATTGGAATGAAAATGGTTCCTTTTAACATATTTGCAGCATTTATTCAAAAAATTTAACTTTTTTTTTTTTTTTCATCAGCCCAGCACCTGGCTATTACTTTCCCACTCTGCACCAGCTGAAGTTTGAGGTGGAGGATGGTACCTCACCAAATTCCAGACCAGTACGCTTTGGTTATAGCTCCCAGGAGTTCCCAGACTTCAGCTGGAGAGGTTACGCTGTAATGTCCCCTGCACAGGTTCGTCCATTCAAACTTGTGCATTAATGTATTGGATGTTTTGATGTCATTGTTGTATAACTTACAGCTAAGTAGAGTGTCTGCTACTTTTGTACCGTCACAATTTTCCTTTTCCAGTCTTTTCTGTTACCACTGTGATTCTTTTGCTTTTGCCACTGCACAAGTAATCTTCACCTCAGGGCATAGCCTTCTGTAATTTCAGTGCTGATACACGATTGAGGACATCAGCTCTCTTAGCGCTAACACTCTCTCTCTTCAGCCGGAGGTGATCTTAATGCTTACTGTTGGCTTTTCTGGACCTTTCCATATTCTAATGCACTACACCACCCCCCGACATAAGGGGAGAGCACAAGTGCGAGCTTGGATCTTGGTGGTGGATGAAACTGACTATCAGTCTTGCTGTGACTGTAAGTGAAGCGTCTGCTTTGCTCCCCCTGTATTTAACTTTCCTCACCTCGATTGCTGCCTGCTAATTAACGCTCTCTCTTTGCCTGACTTCTAGTCCACCTAACATCCTTTTTAACTTTTGCTTTTCTTTAACATTATTCCCTCGTTGTCTACTCAAACCCCTACCCTTGCAGTCAGCTGTGTGTGTTGTTGTCCTCCCCACAGACTGAAGTCAGAGTAACAGTGCATGTTGAGCCGAAAGATGGGAGGCAGCATTTGTTCCGTGTGGTTCTGCGGTTCATTAACCCCAGCAGCACCCGTGTGACTGCTAGCATCAAGGCTACCAATAGCAGAGGCACTTCAGGTAAGGCTGCCTCTGAAACAGAATCATCTTTCGTATTTCACCATTAAAATGTCAAGCCTAACCCATCATGCAGTCTAAATCCAGGCGTGGTGTGTCTTGATTTGGAAGATGTCTGTTTGTCAGTGTGTGACATTAAAGCCATTTGTGCTCGGTGCTCTGTAGGGTCAGAACAGAGTAAAGAAGTAATATTTCCCGTTAGTCCGTCCCCATCCTTCCTCACTGTGCCCGGAGATGGCTTTGCTGAGCCATTTGAATTGACCCCTGGGAAATGGATCGTGCACATAAGAGCGGAAGGAGTTCTCCTGGTGAGATTATACATAAATCACTGATGTACAGATGTCATTTTAAAAGTGGAAAATTACTGCTCATGTGGTGTTTTGTACTTAAAAAAAAAAAAAAAGTATTGTCACTCTGTGTCATTGCCTTCATCAGGACTACTTAGTGTTACTACCCCAGGATTACTATGATGCACCTCTGCTGCAGGAAAAGATCACTCAACCATGCACATATTTACCCACCGCAAACAAGGATGAAAAGTAAATTTCATTCTCCACTATTTTTCTCATCTTTCTTGTTGTTGGTAGACTGTTAACTTTTTTCTTTTTGCGTGCATGCATGTGTGTCAGCTGTCTATTGTATAAGCACATAGCCCTGGATGGCTTCAGCTCTGCACTGGGCTCACAGGGAAAATTCACAACCCGCCGTGGGCGCAAGAGGAGGCAGGCTCGTGTGCGGCGTCTCACCCCTGACCACCCTGACATGGCTGCTCTCAATGGGAGACAGGTTCAGTATTTTAAAGATGAATGTTAATGTAAAAATTGTGTGTGTGGTGTAAAAACGGTTGAGCTATTAAAAGAAAAAAGAAAAAAAAACAGGTTCCCATTAGCTGTTCTAAAGTCCAGAATAAAACCATGAGACTGCAGTTCAGTTTATAAACTGGATCTACCTTCCCAAAGATAATCAGTCTGTGAACTTTGTATTTATATATTGATGTTTGATTTACTTCTTTTTGCAGTCTCCCTTAAATAAATGTTCTGTCTCCTGTAGTCTCAGCTGCAGCTCAGCCTGCTTGTACCCCATTCTGGGCCATATATGCTTATTCTGGAGTATGCCAGCGAGGTGGACACTGTCCAAAATGTCAACATACTCATCAGTGGACAATCAGTTGAGCCGGTTATGGGCAGGGCTAATATTTACAGCTGTGCCTTCAGGTGAATCCCACACTTGATGCTTTCATAATATTACTTGTGGTAATATTTCATTGATTTAGGTATTTACTAACTGAATATGTATCAATATCCTAGAGATAAAGGGTTGAATAATATGTGCACATTTCATGTACGTGTTGTTGTGTTTTATAACCCATGCAGCAATCTGTGTCGAAGTGTGGCGGTGGACAACAGAAACCAAGTAGCGGTGTTTCAGCTAAGTCACAGGACTGAAGTTCTCTTGCAGACCTCCACTGCATCATTTCTTCTGGTAAGGGAAAAGTTTGCACAAAAGATGCATCACAGCCTCATATCGAGGCAGCAGCATGCCGTTTTAAATACATCTTTTTCTCTGTGTAGTATAAAGTGTACGCAGTTCCTGCAGAAGAGTTCTCCATTGAGTATGTAGACCCTAAAGTCCTGTGTGTGTCCACTCACGGTCGCTTCACTGAAGACACGTAAGTCTTGAATGGACACAGCTGTTTTCCAGGTGTGATTGCATGCATTCCCTGAGGTGGGCATGCTCACTTACCTCAGGCTGAACTTACAGGCAAACTCAGTCCTCTCTCATACTAAATCGTCTCTGAATGTAATGAGCGGGTCGGATGTTACCGCTTTTCCAGCTGTCAGTGTCTAGCACTGTTATTTGCTGTGCACGTCACCCTGAGCAGAGAACAGGAAATCTACTCAGAAGGGAAAAATAAGCCAACAAACAAATACTTGGAATTGACTTGAAGGCAGTTGTTGTAATTAAGCGTAACAATTCCCACAAATTTAAAACAATGAATGCAACAATGGCTTCTGTACTGCTGAGTCTCTGAATTTGTTCACATACTTTATGAAAGTTGGCATCTGTATCACGATGAAATCATTTTTTGAATATTCCTAATGAATAATATCAGAGTGAAAACATTTTAAAATCCAAAAAAGGGTTTGTTGAAGCTGAATGCTTTTTGTTTACTATGTTTAGTTGGCACTGTGTCCCAAGGCAGTTTGACAAGCCCACTTCAGCTTGGATCCTGTATGCAGCCCGCGATGGCCAGCTATTGTCCACACCAGCTGTGGCTCCCCAACAAAGAGAGATTGAGGATTGGAGGCAGAGAAGACAGTCTGGGGTGGTCCCTGTCCGTGAACCTGAGTGTGATGGGATCCTACTTAAATTCCCACAGGTATCACTGTGCCCGTCCTCAGCTGGTGGAATTATTTAGCAGCTTTGCCCTTAAGACATTCTGTTTGTGCTGTCCTGCTGTTTTTTTTTAATTTACCCAGTCCAAAAGACACTCATTCAGGTTTTCTCATGTTTTTTTTTCCACAGACAGAGATTAGTTTCACCCCCAAGGTGCCTCTGCCAGGCAGGTATGTGATAATGGTGCATTATCACCAGCCTGAACATATCTCCTTCCCTGTGGAAGTGCGAGTTGACGTGGGCCGTGAATGGAAGGGTGAGTGTTAGAGAGGAATGAAGTCCTTACTGCGTCCCCTTAGATGTTTTTTTTTACTTTGGCAGTGACTGAGAAATCATTCCCACAGAGGTGTTGATTCCTATTTAAGAGCAGATAAAGTTCCAGTGCTCATGAGAAAATGATCAGAAGCCTTGGATCAGCTCCCCCACATGGCTTTAACAGGGAGATGAGTCACTCTGCGGCACCCTCTTGTCTTCTCTCTTTACCCAATTTAAAAACTTTTAAATGTCTTTTTCTTGCAGGTATGATAAATGCATCGTTCTGCCCTGCAGTCTCAGGATGCAGGGAGGTAGTCATCGCTGATGGGCGCATTGCTCTTGACTTTGAGAGAAATCCTTGGCAGCTACCCATCATCTCAGTGAGGGTGCCACCTAAAAAGACTCTGATTATGGTCAGTGGTTTGTGTTACGTATTAAACACCATCGCAACCGAATGAGTGACAAATAAAAAAGTACTTGTTTACAGTCTGAAGGCATGTGAAGCCGGTGTTTTGCACTAGTGTTGTTCAGGTTGAGGACTTGGCATCCTGAGGTCCTCGCTCCTCAGTGTTATGCCATATCCCCAACAACAACAATGAAACGACTGTATTCTACCTGGCAGTCGCTTGTAGGTTTATAAAGGCTAAGCTTGCAGGCTGTATAAGGCAGGGGGCAGGTTGGGCTATGATTGTGTGCTGTTCAGTGTGCTTTAATTTTCCTTCTCCATATAAGCTCAAACAAATAATAAAAAAGCCTAAATAACTTTAAATCCTTTATCACTCTGTATAAATTAAACAAAGATGTAGGATATGTGAGCTATTTTTTGATATGGTTTCTGTCTTTTATTTAGGATTATATTATGTTGGTACCTGATAGCATTTACACCCCAGAGCTCCTGAGAGAGAAACCGCTGGATAAATCTGAAGATTTTATACAGCAGTGCCGAGAAGAAGGGTTCTATATCGAGTAGGTAGCCAACAAATAATGAAATAAACCTTTAAAAATTTGACACATTTTTTTTGTGATGATATATAGCTGATGGTTTTAATATATTTGGTGATATTTCATTACCCATGCTGAGGTAACAGCCTTCAAAACACCAGATGTTTTTGGAAATGGTGCCCTCTAGCTGTCATGTTCAAGTATACATTTGTATTTAAAAGAAATCTTTGTGTGTCACTTTAGCCCCAGAACATCTTCTCAGTTCTGCAGAGACTCGGCCCGCTCTCTTGCAGCAGCATATAATGATGGCGCTCTGCCGTGCGACTGTGACACGTCTGGCTCTGCAGGAACCGTCTGTGATGCAGTTGGAGGACAGTGTCCCTGCAGGCCGAATGTGATTGGGCGGCAGTGCACAAAATGTGCCACTGGATACTTTGGATTTCCCTACTGCAGACGTGAGTCAACATTTACCTTTGATTTGTACTTCTTTTCTTTTTAAGTCATCATTCACTTCTTGTTACTTATTCTCAAAATACAATTTGCATCTAATTTTGTCCTCATTACATGCTCCTCTCTGCGTAGCGTGTGATTGTGGCCGCCGACTATGCGACGAAGTGACAGGACGCTGCATCTGCCCTCCTCAGACGGTTAGACCGGCCTGTGATGTGTGTCAGAATCAGACTTTCAGCTACCACCCTTTGCTGGGCTGTGAGAATTGTGAATGCTCCCCAAGCGGCATCGCTGCAAATGCAGGGGCTCAGTGTGACCGCAGTACTGGTCAGTGCAGGTGAGCTGAAACCTACATGAAGAGCAAACTGTGCAGGTTGCCAGATTTGCATTTAGCTTGTAGAGGCCAAATAAATCATATTTGAAAGCAACTTTTCCAACTCTGTTGCTAACTAAGGATAAATGGAAGCTGAGGTTTGTTCTTATGATCTCATGTGGCAATCTTTATATTATTCCATTGATTCCATTGACCCCTTAAACCGTGAAATATGAACTAGTTGCCAAAAAATGATAGCTTTTAAAAAAATGGAGAGTTTGAGCCAAATTTGTTTAAAAAATAAATGTAATTTCCATATACGATTTTCATTTGTATAGTATTTGCTACATGTAGCATTGTATTGTGCAATTTATGGAAGTTTTTCAGGGAAAAAACCCCCAAAACCCCAAAATACTGATGATGTAGAAGTCTCAAAAACTCAAATCAGATATGATACAATAGGCATTAAAGGGTTAATATTTCATTTATTTTAGCTGCTGTTCTGTCTGGGAATCATTGTTAGAGTTCTGTAGGGATGCATCTATAAACTAATGTGTTTCTTTGAGCCATGTGTGACAACTTTGGCAATTTTTTTAGCCACTTATGACAGAGACACACATATTGTGTCTTTGGAAGCAAAAACTGCGTCCAAAGACACAAAGCAGATTTTAGTAAAAAACAAAAGAAAAAAGAAAATGTCTACATGGCATATAAAAAAATAATATTTTAAAAAGTCCAGCCACACTTTTACATGTCAACACTACAGACACATTTTTAAAAAATGTACTTAAATCTGGATACGTCACGTTGATATGCATTTTAAAAATTTCAGTTTTTATTCTTAGTTTTTGTTCCGTTATCGCTATAACTGCTATTGTCATAATCATGGAAAATCTGGACCCAAAATGCAGACTCCAGAACAGGATTTAATAAACAAAAAGCAAACCTTTATTATGTGAGACAGAAAATCAAGATGGCCGAAGGAAGCAGGGTTCGAAAGTATTTCAAGCAGGTAATACACGAGGCAAACACTTAGACAGACAAACTGTACAACACAACAAAGAGCGAAGGAAAACTGAGGGCTTAAATACACACGAGGTAATCAGGGAAAGAGACAGCTGGGGACAACAAGGCAAGGTGAACAGAATCAATTAACAAGCAAGAGGGAAGCAAAACTCACAGTACAGAATACAGTACACACAGGACAAGAGACTATCAAAATAAGACAGGAAACTAACACTGAGACTTGACAGGCCAGAGTAACCACAAAGACAAAACTAACCAAACATGGGAGATATCACAGAAACACAGACTAGGCATGGGGAACATGAAAAAGGAGTACAGGAAGAAAAAAAAATATAACAACTAACAAGATGAGAATGAAAACATAACCTCGGCAGAAGTAATATCTAAACTGAAAACTCCAACAAAGTCAAACAGAAAATATCAAACAGGAAACTGAGTCCATAGCAGAAAACACTGGGTACAAAACCCAGGATCATGACAGTTATCCATACATTCATTCGTTCATTCATTCATTCATTCATTCATTCATTCATTCATTCATGTGATATATTTCAGCAGCACAGTACAATACTGCTGTGGTTAGCACAGTTGCCTCATGGCACAAAAGGTTCTGGGTTTGAATCCACTGGCCAGCTGTACTCTTTGGGTGTTCCAGTTTGCTTCCACAGTTCAGAGACGTTAGTTTAATTGGTGATTCAAAATTGGTTGCCGGTGTAAATGAGTGCTTGGGTGACCTGTCCAGGATGGGATAGGCTCCAGCCTCCCTGCAAACCCTGAATTGGATAAATGGAATAAAAGTGGATACATATAATTAATTATTTCTTCTTAATTGTGTGATTGCATAATTTCTTTATTAAACAGCTGTGCTTGTAATGGCTGTCCCTTGCGAGTACCAATCTTTCATGCACTGATTCTTGAGTGGTGAAAAAAACAAAAGACTGGAATCTGACCTGCAGCTTCCAACAGCAGATATGAAGCATGACAGCAACGTGATTAATGAGATGTTACGTCTACAGATGCAGCAGTACATTAGGCGAATGTTGGTATGGGCTGATATCATGAGTATGTGACAAAGAGCCTAATTTATTTTTTAATTTTCTTTTTTATTTCTTCATGCAAAATGATCAAAAACAGCATGAGCATCAACTATAGGCTGTTTAAATTGTTATTTTAAACACTGGCGTCGGCCCTGAATTTCACAGTGGGTTAGTTCACTGTCCAGTCATGTTGTTGTACACATTTCCTTTTCTGTCAAAAACAGTATGATGAAAAAGCTCTAGGCAGTTCAGGTGTTTAGATTGTTATGCAGTGTGATAACATCAGCGAGTCCATACCATACTCATTGCGCAATAGCATAGCTAGTCCAAACATATAGTCAGCAAAACGACAACTATGTACAGCGATGAAAAGAACCACGTGAGCTAACAGATAACGTATCTCATTCTTGCCTTAATCTCTAAATCAAATCAAAATGGGAACTATGGCAAGTTTTTAATGATGTTTGAAGCAACTTGCTTGCCAAGTACCATAAATCCATAAATGTTGCTGTGAGAACTGAAAACTATTCAAAGGTTATTGTAAAGGTATCCAAACCTTACTGATAGCGCATTGAAATTGCACAGTACTGTTTTCACGCTTGTAGAAATGTGGAGTTAGCAGTGTAAAGCCATATATAAGATGTAGTCATACAGTTTTCTTTGCCGTACAAGCTGTTCAGAGACCATTTCTGTGTTTCAAATGTACACTGAAGATCTTTAATCGTGATTATGTCTCTGTGCATTTTTACACAGTTGTAAGCCTAGGATTGGAGGCCGGCAGTGTGATCGCTGTGCCACAGGTTATTATCGCTTCCCTGACTGTGTGCCCTGTGACTGTAATCAAGGTGGCGTTACATCTAATGTGTGTGACCCAGACACAGGAAGGTGTCTCTGCAAGGTTGGTTCAATAAATGAAATGTCTTATTTAAGAACTCCTTGTGTCTTAGGGTTCTTTGTCTGACTTTCTCTTTGTCATTGCCGCCACGTTTGCAGAGAAATATTGCTGGGGTCAGGTGTGATACTTGTCGGGAAAGGTCCTTCTATTTTGACCCCTCAAATCCTCACGGTTGTACCAGCTGCTTCTGCTTTGGAGCCACTGACCAATGTCAGAGCTCCAGCAAACGCAGGGGGAAGGTGTGTTGGCTTTTCTTGCTCCTGCACGTCTATGAATGCCTTTAAAGATTTTCTGCCTGCAGCGCCTTTTGGCTGACAGAAGTTATGTGGTAAACAATGGGTTTTTTAATAAAAGCTAGTGTTGTTTACAAAAGGAGCCACAATGGTAAAGCTGATTAAATGCACACCACGCTATGCAGGTTTTACTGTGACCTGAGTGCATTTATGATAGAGCTTTTCTTGTTTGTGTCTCTAAAGTTACTGGATGAACCCATTGACCCATCCACCTGTGTCTTGCGCAAAATCCTTTTTGCAAGCTTTTCTTAGAAATGGGGTTATCGACTTTGCCAATCTGGTGTTCAGTTTAAGAAGTCATCAGTGTGCTTCTATCTTACTAACACTAATAATACTAATTTTACTAACACTACTGTCAAAAAATACCTGGAAAACACAGTTGTAGGAATTATTTTTCTTATGTTTCTCTGTTATTAGTTTGTTGATATGCAGGGCTGGCGTTTGGAAAGTCCCGACAGAGACGAGGTTACATCTGTGTTGAACAAAGCCAGTAACACGGTGGTGGCAGATATCCAGGAACTTTCTCCCACAGTTCAAACATTACGCTGGGTGGCACCACCATCCTATCTGGGAAACAGGGTGAGTCAGTGGAGACATCATGGCTGTGAGAATGCTGTTTATTGGGAATATGTGCTGCCGTCTAAACAGAGAAACAGACACTAGAAGGCATTTCCACAAAAAATGTTTTTTAGTTATTTTATTGACAAGTAAAGCTATAATTTTCAAGATCCATACTAAGAATCCAGCAACCCAGTTGCATTCATGTTTTAAACTTCTTTAACATAACTGAATATTACAATTCACTGATAATTGTTGTGCATATATACAGTTTTGGAGTAAAGGATCATAGTCGATATTTCAGGTGTGTTCACATTTTTGCATTTTCCAGCTGTTTTTTTAAATTTCCACATATGATTTAATTTTAATTATAGCATTATTGTATTATTTGTAGGTGTTTTTATAGTGTTGTATTGCTGCTTTTGCTAAAGGAACATTTCCTCCACCACTCATTGCCAGCTAAGACAGGAAGAAGTGCAGAAAGGCTGTCAGCATACGTAAACAAAAACCTTAAACAATTTAAAAGGAGGAATTAAAAGGCCATGTGATATCTGAAAAATCACAAGTTAAACCATTACCTCCTAACCTCCTCCCACCTAGGTCGAATATATATCATATACCTTCACACTAACCGTCTATATGCAACTGTCCCTCCAAATTAACTAACAGAAGTCTCTATCCTTTTCTAGGTTTCATCTTACGGTGGTTTCCTGACTTACCAGTCCAAATCATTCGGGATTCCCAGTGAGGGGATGACTCCAATTGGCAAAAGACCTGATGTTGTCCTAACTGTACGTAATGCTAGTAGTTTTCACTCTTTTTTCTGGTTACAGTGGCAGTGTATTTATCCATGTCATTATTTTTTCGTCAGGGTCATGACATGACTCTGATCTACATGTCTCCACAAGCTCCACTTCCAGACAGGCTCTATCAAGGCAGAGTACAGCTGTTGGAGGTAAAGGACTACACTTTCTTATCACCTATTAAATGATGTGGTGTGCTTGTTTAAATTTAGATTTTGAACTAAAAGCAGAGACAGTGGAAAACACACAAAATGTCTAAAATGGAATAATGTAAAATGACTATTAATGCACTACTGTTTTAGATTTTATTATATCTTTTTTTTTCCCATACTGATTTCTCAGGATAAATCTGTAAACTTTGTGTTGTTTGCAGGGAAACTGGCGACACGCTATCACCAACAGGCCTGTGTCCAGAGAGGAACTGATGATGGTCTTGGCTGGTCTGGTGGGCCTGAGGATCCGAGCCTTGTACTTTACCCAGAGCCAGAGACTCAGCTTGGGTGAGGTGGGCCTAGAGGGGGCCACAGCCTCAGGGACTGGAGGTCCTAGTAACATAGTGGAGAAATGTTCCTGCCCCTCTCAGTATTCTGGTGACTCCTGTGAGGTGAGTTTGAAGGCCATCAAATACGTTGTATGGACAAAAGTATTGGGCCACCTCCCTTAATCTTTGCTTAAAAGTGCTTAAAAGTCGCCAACGCTTTGCTGACACAGTAACCACAGAGTTCCAGACCTCCTCTCGCATTAACATCAGCACAAAAGCTATGTGCTGGGAGCTTCATGGCATGGATTTCCATGGCAGCTACTCTAGGTGTAATGTATAGGTGGCCCTATATTTTTATCCACATAGTGTATATGGTAGTCTTGCATTCTCCTAGTAAAATCAAATCATTTGTGATTTTAATTAGCTTGTATTTCAGTTTAGTTTCAGTTAATTTCAGAGTGGGTTTTCTTGTATCACTTTAGTTTTTACTGTTTAAAAATATACATCTTTTGCTTGGTTTTTAGCTCATCCGCTCAGTGAGCTCAAGGGCAAGGTCAAATTTGGAGCCTTTTCCATTTTTACTCCCTAACCTTAATAAATCCTCACTCCCGATGTACTGAACAATATTCAAGTCAATTCAATTCAAAACTGATTCATCGGTGCTGATAAATTTTGTATGTACATAATGATAAAGAAAAAACTTCATGAAATACCAAATGACGTGATAGCTTGAAATAAGGCTTTGCTACCTGTAGTCCATACCGGTTGTATCCTGTTAATTCCAATATTAAGGAAGGCTTGATTGGGACTTTCCTATCATCATTGTGATAACATGAGTAATATAATCAATGACACGCTGATGAGTTAACATATTTCTATGCTTTCCTGGCCACTGTTGCTACAAATCATCTAGTGATACAAGCCCAGTTCTGAAAATCTTTGGAAACTGTATAAAATGCAAATAAAAAACAGAATCCAATAATTTGCAAATCTCACAGTCCCATATTTTCTTCACAATAGAACATGTAGAAGACAATATGTTTAAACTGAGACATTTTACTATTTCATGAAAAATATCAGCTCATTTTCCCAGCTTCTTTGAGGCGTGTTGCTGCCAAAAAGTAGCTCTTTTTTTCCGTGAAATAATAAAATGTCTCACTTTAAACATTTGATAAGTTTTCTATCTTCTATTTTGACTAAAATATGGGTTGATGAGATTTGCAAATCATTGAAATCTGTTTTTATTTACATTTTAAACAGTGTCCCAGCTTTTCTGGAATCGCTTTGCACTCAAATCCTTTTTTTTTTTTGATGGTGAATGAGATTAATTTGGCTTTTTGCGAGCCTCCTCAACTTCTCAGTAGATTTGAATTCAATACAGCTAATCAGTGACAAGAAAATGTGTCACTTTCTTTCTGTACTTCACACTTGTGATCAATCATGAGCTGGGTTGAGCTACTACATCAGTAGTTCATCAATTAGCTAAGATGTTTCTCCATACTTAGTTTTAGCTTTTAGCTTAGCTTTAGTTAACAATAACATTTGTTTAAGAAGCAAGAGAGCATGGAGCAATGCATTGATTGAAGAGCTGGGCCTCCTTTCATATTTCTAGGCTGCCTTGACATGTCTGGGGAAAGAACCGCACCCTTTGCCTCGCAGAAAAATGTACAAGAGTGGAATTTGATGGAAAATAACATCCAGAGAGCTGTGGGGTGGGATACATGGCGCAATCATGCAGACGTAATATTTGTGATTATAAAATTATAATCGCTGATGTGGATACAGCGCAGAGAAATGTAGAAGGGAAAGCTTTACTTGAATGGAAAGGGGGCTGAGTTGATCCAGTGGTTGATGTAGTTTGTGCTTCCCAAACTTGATTTGTGTGCACTTTTCCGCCCAGGAGCGGATTAAAAATGATAACAGAGCAAACGCTTATTAAAGGGGAGCACATCGTGTAAAGGAGAACATATATTATGTGAACTAGGGGAAAAAATGAAAAGCTTTTAGATATGATGCTTGTTTGTTGAAGTGCTGTTGCCATAGATTACTAATTACCCTCCTGTGTGTGTGTGTGTGTGCGCGTGCTTGAGCCACCATCTTGGGTGTGTTGATAGGAAGTTGACTACATGTGCCCAGAGGCTACATGACAACGAGCCTTGCCTTGATGCGTGAGGTGTGGCGCATAGCAACATAGCATTACTCATAAACCTGAGTGATTTAGCCTTAGTGCACCGAATGTGCGCGTGTCTGTAAGTACAGCTGGCACGCCTAGTTGTGTCTGCTCTGTGTTTGTGCAGCGTGAGTCAGGTGTGAGTTTCATACCTGTGCGGTCTATTGATGTCTAACTAGCCTCCAGGTCATGTATTCTTGCACAAGCCCTATTATAAATCACACACATATACAGAGAATATTACCGAATGGTAATACCGTGTTGAATGTTTTCCTTGCTTTTCAAGCAAAGGGCTCTATTACCACACCCTTTTAACTTTAAAGTAAAGACAGCAGCATTTGCAATAGTGTGATTTCTTTTGTGGGCAAGAAAAACTTAAAAACATCAAGTTTTCATGAATGTCTCTATGTCTACACAATGTTTATGCTCAAAAATGTGTCTTGAAC
>VVHJ01007108.1:66222-80071 GCA_015107715.1 Tylochromis polylepis
ATGTGTCTTGAACCATTCTGTGTGTGTGTGTGTGTGTGTGTGTGTGTGTGTGTGTGTGTGTGTGTGTGTGTGTGCGCACGCATGTATAAGAACAGGAAAGAGACAGACACAGCATGTAAGCACTTGCACTTGCGTGTTTTTGTGTCTGCAAACACTCATGCTGAGCTGAGAGACTGAGTCAGGTAAATGGGTGTGTCTTCTTTGTGGCCGTGCGGTTGAGTGCGAGCGTGTGCATTTAAGAGGCCGAGGGAGAGAGTGGCAGATTATTTCACGCGGACTAAACACTGGGAATGTCAGATACCTATATGGATAGATATTGGCGTAGAAGGGTTCTGCTCCAGACCCTGATATATTGGACTTTTATTGGACTTTGCTGCGCTGGCCACAGGCCCTTTGACGGGGCAGAGCAACCCCAGCACATCAGACTTAATGACAGATGGGCCCAGAGGATACAATACCATAAGCTTACTGACCAGGGATCTCAGAGGATTGAGTATCCATCAATAAATGACAGAGGACAGATGCTTCAATATCCTTCTATTGATGACAGTGATGCCAGTTCTCAGATTCAGGTAAAAATCAGAGCGGGTGTGATGTATATTATTTATGCTTTTGCTCTGGGTTACACTGCATCAAGTGTAGATCCTTAGTCGCTGGAAGACTGTTATCTCTGACCACAAAGGGGGTGCTAAGAGTTAACCGTTAATCTGACTGAATCCAGAATAACGGTTAAAAGATAAAGATTGAAAGTTCATTTTCCACCTGAATTTTCACACTCCCTGAAACCAAACAGAGGTACATTCACCCTCTGTGATAACATGTTCGCAGTGTGGTATTGAGTAGTAAATTTTTTTTTCCATATTCCCCAAAAGGTGTGCAATATGATATGAAACATAGGCAGACAGATTTTTTTTAATTGTTAATAACTCATGATAGTTTTCGAATTAATGAGTAAGATTTTTGAAAATTATTTTTCAAGAATTACCAAAAATCCCTGCCCTCCCCTCATATTTGTCAGTATTTTATTAAAAAGTATACTCTATGATGTTGTGTGTCAATGATATTAGATATAAGAGACTTAACTTTAAATATACTGCCAAAGTTCCTTGAACATAAAATCGCCTTTAATATAGATGTACTTATATGTCTTCCCATTTGTGTTTTTCTTCTTCAGAAATGTGAGCCTGGTTACTACAGAGATGGCAGCGGTTCTTTCCTGGGCCTCTGTGTTCCCTGTGAGTGCAACGGTCTCTCTGATGAGTGTGAAGACAGGACAGGGCGGTGCCTGGTAAGAAATACACTTAACTCATACCTCCTGTTATGGCTCCATGACCACTGGTACGCAGAAAGCAACAGACATGAACAACCAAGAATGACTACTTCAGCCCAGCTGACTCCATTATGATGCGCCGTTTAGTCAGAGTCCAGACCTTCTCACCTTCAGGGCACATCTTTTGGCAGACATTTATTGCACAACCCTGCCTCCTTTCAGTTGTTGCTGTATTTTAAAAAAAAAAAAAATCACCATCTGAAGAATGATTTGGTATGGCTTATTTGATTTCCCATTGTTGTACTTCCTCACTTACTCTCCATAGATGAATTTGCCTTAATGCACTTCCTTAACTAAGCTTTGTTGTATTATTATGATAAAACACACTCAAGACTGGGCTTGTGGATGCAATTCATGTGTGGATGCACAGATTCACAGCCAAATGGACACATCAAGTAAATCAAATACACTACTGATGATTTTGGCAGAGGCATGTTTTTTTTTCTTCCCTGCAGATGTTTATATTTCTGTCCCAGTGTAATAAAAATGGCTTGGTTTCCGGGAGATAAACGTGTCTCTCAAATGCTAGCTGCCGTGCACACACTGTTTTTTTTTTTCACACATTATATATCCATTATTATCTTTTAAGATCGTCATTCTGCCCTGTTTTAATGATTACATTATGTGTTTTTCAGAACTGTCAGTACAACACAGCTGGGGACCAATGTGAGCGCTGCAAAGAAGGTTACTATGGAGACGCAGCTCTCAGGACATGCAGAGCGTGCCCATGCCCATTCACCATTGGCACAAAGAAGTGAGTTAAAAAAACACAAAACATCAAAGTCTAAACTGCTATATTACAATTGCACTTATAATTTTGTGACTAAAATAATCTCCTTATGGGTCTGCAGTTTTGCGGTAGGTTGCAGAGAGGTGTATGGAAACATCGAGTGTATATGCAGAACAGGCTACACTGGTAGCAGGTGTGAGAGGTGAGTGTCCCTGCATAGAGTCATCAGTTATGTAATTGTGTGCAGTTTGAAACACTGCTGATTATTTCTAATTGGTCTTCTTATTCTTCTTTTGAAATCTATTTCCCATAGGTGTGCTTCTGGTTACTATGGAGATCCACTGGTCCCAGGAGGAAGTTGTCGCCCCTGTAACTGTGCTGGTAATAGCAACAGCTGTGATCCCAGAACTGGAGGTAAGTTTGTGGAGCCTAATTCCAAAAAAAAAAGAAAAAAAAAGCCTTACTTCACAGATGGCGTATGATGCATTTTAATCATTTCAGGCTTAATTTTTAAATATGTGGTTTTTAATGTGTTTTTTTTCACAGTTTGCAAGAATGCACTGGAGCCAGGAGACACAACCGCAGATGAACACTGCCAAGGTGAATTAAAAGATAGATTCGAGGCCGTACGGCGTGACATGCTATTGGCATTAAATTAGGTTTGATTCTTTGCTAATCACATTCTCCTTTGTATTTCAGAGTGTGATAATTGTGCACAGACTTTATTACATGACTTAGAGGAGCTGGATAATGACTTGGTAAAGATCAAGGCTGAGCTGGACAATGCCACTGCCAGTGCCTCCTCTCAGGACAGGCTGAAAAAGCTGGAGAAAGCTGTGGCAGACACCAAGGTAACACAGTGTACTGTAGCTCCCGCACTATAACTCTGAGAGAGCCATTGGATTGTTTAGAATTTGTCCTTTGCACACATAGTATACACACACACACAAACAGCGTGGTACGCAATGGGAATATGTTCAAAGGTGATAATGACAACCAGTGAAAGTGTGTTTTGCTTCACAGCCTTAGTGGGGCTTAGAGTTAACATGAGTAAAAGACTATTGACGGGTGTTTTTGTCATTATTCCTCGACTCATAATTTCTGTGGTACACTCACTTCATTTGTCTGCTCCCTTTGTATCACTTGTGTTATGAGGCACAAGTGAATAAGTCTTAAAACAAACCTCATCCGCCTCAAGTATCAGCACCTACCACTTCAAAATCGGGCTTGACGCCACTGAAACCACATTTTTGCTACTGTAACTTTGCAGGTTCTTGTTAGCAAATTCCGCTCTGATGTCAACACACAAAAACTCAAAGTTGAGCAGCTGGAAAACGACATGGACACTCTTGAAGACGACATTCAATCCCTCAAGGACAAGGTATAGGATGCCTAATACATTATTAATATTCTTTCATGTACTGATATGTCAGGAATTGTGTGTGAATGTGTGGGATTGTGTTTTTTATTAAGGCTGACCAGAGGGCTTCTGAGGCTGACAATGCAGTAGCAGAGGCTGAGAAAACCCACAAGAGAGCCGAAGATTTGAAATCAAAGGTTGAGCAGATTCTCAAGAAAATCAAAGGTAACAGGACCATTACATTGATTGGAAGCTGAACTCTGTCCCTTTTCTTGGCACTGTCCTGTCTTGTTTTAAACTTTTTTTGTCCTCCTACTCTGTCCTTTGTTCTGTTTATAATTGGTTCACTAGTTTCTATGATTTTGCTTTATACAGTAATTTAATGGTACTGTAAGTCCTTTAATATTAACTGCATGTGTGTGTGGTTTTGTTTGCTTGAAGATCTACTGAAACAACTTGAGAATCAGGATACAAGGGGTGATGTGCCTGCTGAAAACTTTCTAAAACTGCTGGAGGAGGCTCAGCGCATGATGAACGAGATGGAAAACAAGAATTTCACTCCTGAGTTGACAGCTGCAGAGAAAGAAAACAACGAAGCCAAGAAATGTATGACAGACTCAGTAAAACCTTCCAAAATCCCCGCCGCACCTGATTACGACGTGTTTTGTGAATGCAGAAAAGGTTAAACATTAACGTCAAATAACATTCCCATTATTTATTCTTTATTATTCAGTGCTGGACTACATTAAAAATAATGTAAGTAAGCAGTGTGATGTAAATGAGGCTGCAGCAGATCAGATTCGAGGTCTTCTGGAGGGTTACGAAGCCAAGCTGAACGAGCTGGACAAGGCCTTGAAAGATGCAGCAGACTTAGTGAAAAATGCCAATGTCCAGAATGGCCTTAATGCTAAGACACTAGGAGATCTGCAGGTAATGAATAAAAGAGGTGCTAAGAAGCTAATTATTTACAACGACCAGACATGCATGTTAATTAATAGTTTGCAACTTTGCGTAAACCCTAGCTGTTTTTTGTTTTGTTTTAGTAGTTAAATATATCTTGTATAATAATTTGACTTGGATTATAAATATAAGATATTATCAACACAGTAAAAATGCCTCACGTGTTACTCTGTGGTACATTTTAATGCAGCAGAGATAGTCTCTCTGTAATTGAACTGATTCCTTTGTTACCTACAGAAACGCACCAAAGACTTAAAAAATGAGCGGAAGATAGTCGAGGACCAGATGGCCTTGGCCAAGAATGAGCTACAGAAAACAGAAGATTTAGTGAAAATGCTCTTGGACAATAAAACGGTACATTTGCCAAATTTATGTTTTTCCTTCCTTTTTACCTCAAATGTTCCATCCACTGAGATTTATGCACTCTCACACTTTTTATTTACCTGATTTATAATATGAACCAAAATATTTCAAGTGTGTAGCATACCTTTCACTCAGATCTTGAACACTGTTTTTGCTTGTTGTGCTCGCAGGTGAGGTCAGTGGTGTTTTGTGGTGTTGTGACTTTACCTGCACCCATTCATCTGCCCCCTTTCCTCTGTAGGAGTATGAACAGCTGGCAGCACAGCTGGATGGCGCCAAGATGGATTTGACCAAGAAAGTAAATGAGATTTCTAAGGCTGCGGCCAAGAAGGACATCGTGGAGGCTGCAGAAGAGCATGCTAAAAACCTAGAAAAGATTGCAAAGCAGCTTGAGGAGTACGTAAACCAAATGTTTAAAGAGCGGTTTTAGTGACATGGAGTCAGCCGTTTATGATATAGAAGATTTCCTGTTTTTTAAAATAAGTTTTATTAAATAATTCTCTCTGTGCCTGGGTTGTTTTCTTTCCATAACATCTTGTATAATAGTACTGTGAAGAATGCAAGTGGACGCGCTGAGGTGCGCAACGCGAAAGATGCTATCGAGGCCTACAAGAATATCACAGATGCCATAAATGCAGCTGAGGCAGCTGCTAAGGAAGCCAAAGTTGCTGCAGAAAGCACCTTAAATGTAAGTCAAACATTTACGTAAATATACAGATACAGACATGCTTTTTGACATGAAGTAAATTCAGTATTAGACAGGATTTTCAAATGAATACAGAGTCATTTAAAAAGATGTGGTTTTTTTTCTTCATTTAGAATGTAACAAACGAGAAGCTCACAGAAAAAGCAAAAGAGCTGAAGAGTCATAGTAATGAACTACTGACTGAGGCAGAGCAAACAGAGAAAGACCTTACTGGTATTCAATCATCTTCTTAAGTTATTGTATTTACAAAAACCCAAACGTGTAGATGCTAATTCTCGGTTTGCACAAACAGACACTGCTGCCAACATCGCTGACCTGAATAAGCGCATTAATGTTGCCAAGAAAAAGAAGAAAGCTCTTGAGAAAGACCTTCTTGATGCACAGGGACAGTTAAAAGACATCACGAGAGGTAGAGTAATGCAAGTCATGTGGTGATCTTAATCATATTAAAGTGTTTCTGGAAGAGATATTAAGATGTAAGATACTTAACTACTTTTTGCTTTTGATTTTTCCCCACCAGATGACATTGGAGCTAAGATAGACGAGGCCAAGCAGAAGGCAGCTTCAGCCAATCAAACAGCCAGTGACACTATGGACAAACTCAGCAAAATCAGAAAGGAACTTGATAAGATCGATGTCTCTCCTGGGAGCTCTAACTTAAACGGTATATTGGACGATGTCAACCGGACAGGTGAGATTTGGCCCAGTCAGCAATACTTTAGCATTTCCTTTTTCCTCCAGTTTTTAATGCACTTTTAGAAAATGTTTACAATTTGTTTTCTCTCACCTTTCTTGTTTTTTCAGTGAATACTTTGCTAAACACCATCCCATCTCTGAATAATAAGATCTCAGCGGTAGAGAACCTGACCTCACAGTTCTCACCCATTAGCAACATATCTGAAAACATCAAAATGCTCAAAGATCTCATCGAACAAGCCAGGGACGCAGCTAACAAGGTAAGGTTGTTCTGTAAATACAGCAATAGGTTTTCCTTCCGAACAAAAGTGAAACATACCTGTTCCCTGTATAATGTCTTTGCTAGCAGGGTTTCATTTTTCCTTTTTTTCCATGTCTTTTCTACAGGTTACAATCCCTATGAACTTCCAAGGTGATGGTCATGTGGAGCTTCATCCACCAAAGAATCTGGATGATCTGAAAGCCTACACAGCCATATCTCTGATGCTACAGAGACCGCCAGGCCGGGGAGATGGAAAACGCAGACGTAGGCAGGCCACAGAAGATAACATGTTTGTGTTATACCTTGGCAACAGGGATGTAAGTATTCCAAACTGGATATGAACATTTCAAAGCTGTGATTTTTTTTAAATTCTGATTTTACAACCTGTGTCTTGCAGTCTACAAAGAACTACATAGGTATGGTTTTGAAGAACAATGAGTTGTATGGTGTGTACAAGCTCAATGGAGTTGAGTACAAGATGAAAACGGGAGCCATCACTAAGTCTGCACCTGAGCCTGCCACATTTGATAGGGTGGACCTACGCAGGTAAATTGAAAACTTCCTTCCACATTGTCCACTGTTAGTTACTACATAGCCCTGTCAGCATTTTAAATGGCAAATAAAAATTTATTAACGATGCCAATATGGTAGATGTGATTAAAACAATGATTCCCCCCCTTTTATGATTTAGAATTTACCAGGATGCAGAAACGATCCTTACCAAGGCTATAACCTCAAGCATAGCCTCTGAACCAATTAAGAACGGCAGGCAAGGACAAGAGTCCAAGGATCTCCTGGATCTCAGTCCTGATGACATTGTTTTCTATGTTGGAGGCTACCCAGCCAACTTCATTGTAAGGATCACAGATATATAAAACATACTACTATTTATCTGTTATGAAGCAGCATGGATTTTACTAATACCTTTTTCTGTTTTGCTCCTCATCAGCCTCCAGCTTCCCTCAGATACCCCAATTACACGGGCTGCATTGAATTTTTCTCTCTTAACGACAAATCTGTCAGTCTCTATAATTTCAAAACAGAAGGCAATATTAATAAGGTGACTCCATGCAAGAGGTACGTCATATGATGATTAGTATTGTGTGCAGCTTAACACTACATAGTGACTCTTTCATGGCATTTCATTTTGTGAAACTTCCATTTAACTTGTAGTTTAATCAAGTGTTTAATATATTTCGTTTTGGTTCTTTATGATGTACTCTCTTTGGCTTGAATGGTTAAAAATGGGTTTTTTACCCCTCTTTGGTAGTTTTGCAGCTGTGTCTTGAGTGAACCCTCATTTTTATATATTGCTATGAAAATGGGAAATAGGTGCAGCAATATTGAATCTTGGAAACCTACATGGAAATACAGTATATAAGGCAAAAACTGAGTTTGTACAATTCCAACAGCTTGAAAGTGAATATTTGATTCATCAACACAGCCTAAAGTTTCTTAGTCTTTTCTTTAAGTAGTCTTCAGGAATATTTCTCCAGGCTTCTTGAAGGACATTCAAAGCTCTACTTTGGACGCAGGCTTCCTTTGATTCTGTTTTCTGTCAAGGTGATCCCACACTGCCTCAGTGTTGAGCTGTGTGAGCTCAGGGGAGACCGATAATGTTCCATTATGTGTTCGCTATGCTCAAAATATGCACTTTTCTGCATTTATAATTCCATCAATTTTGACTAGATCCCCAGCACCACTGGTGTTTTCCGTGGTGTTTCACTCCCTCAAAAGGCCCTCCAAAATCTCGGCTGAAGACAGATATAAAAAATACAAGAAAGTCTGGCTCCTTAGAAGCAAAATATAAAGAAATGAGGGTTGGCTCAAGACTTTTGCACAGTGCTGCATGTGTTATTATATGCTATTACTCTTAATCAGTGTAAATGACATTAAGTTTATCAGTAATTAATAACTGTCTCACTGATTTTCCATTGCAGGTATGTTAAGCCTCTTGATTCAGACTACTTTGAAGGCACCGGATTTGGCCGACTGCAGGTGGATAATACAGGGAACACCTTTAGCGTCACTATGTCCGTCAATACGCGTTCAGAAAATGGCCTACTCTTATATGTAGGAAGTGAGGTAAATTCTGTTTATGTGATACTTTAAAAAATGGATATATATCTTGATACACCGCAAATAAAATTATATACTCTTTGCAAGAACTTGATTACCTTCTTTGTTTCACAGGACCAGTACTTCTTTGTCACCATGGAGGAAGGTGTCGTTGTTATACATAGTTCTTTCTTTGAAGCATCAGCTACTAATAATCAGAAACTTTTCCCGGTAAGATGCTTTTTTTTGCAGTCACTCACGTTCTTAAGGACAATTACTATTACTTGTCTATTAGAATTCAAAGCACCAGTCATCTGACTGAATTTTGCTGCTGTTTGCTTTCTTCAGACAGCAGACTGGGTTGACATACAAGTCTTTGTGAGAACAAAGAGAGACTTCCTTGTGCGTGTGGGAGGTACTGAAGCCGCTAAAGCCCAAGCTGATTTCGACACACAAACCATTAAAGACGTCTATATTGGTGGTGCATCTCAAGACTTGAGGGAAAGGTATGTGTGTGCATGATTCCTCAATTTAGTTTGTGTTGTGAAATAGCCTGTCTCATTTTCCCACTTTATTGAGAATAACTTTTATTTTTGGTTTCCCATAAAGATTTAACATCACCATTCAGCCATTTAGAGGATGCTTGAAGAATCTGAAGCTGAATAAAGGCTTTAAGCCTCTTGATGAAAAAGTGGGCATCATTAAAGGCTGTCCTGAGGAAGCGCTGGTATGAATTCATCCTCTACATCCCTAGACAGTTACTAGCATTTATATATCTGCACAAATCACAGCGTGTTCCATGTATCAGCGAATGTGTAAATTGACATGTTCCGTGTTCTTGTACTTGTGTTCTTACAGAGTGTACGTAACGCAGAGTTCAGTTTAGGAAGCACTCTCTCAGACAACCTTCCAGGCTTTACTCTGGATAACGACATGACCATCTCCCTTGGATTTAAGAGCACAGAGAATCAGGGTCTTATTTTGCGAAACAAACAGCAGGTCAGGCTTCCAACTTATTTTTGACATCTCTTGCAGCTATGACATTTGAGATCAGATTCTTCTCACAACAGGTAGAATTAGATCATATACAGAAATGCTTTCTTTTTCTATTTGTCAGGCTAACGGGATTGACCTTGGAATGGAAGATGGCTACGTGACTCTCGATTTCAACAACAAGATGTGGAAATCTACCAAACAGTACCATGACGGGCGCTGGCATTACGTGACTGTGACGAAAAGAAGCGGAGGGTATGGAGGAAACAATGATTTTCCATTCATGATTAATTAATGCAACTCATTATACTTTTATAGCGAGTGACGTTAGGGTGTGGTTTTGATTCGATAAGGACACTGTGGGCACAGCGGCATGTACCATGCTGGCGAACACCAGACACATAAATGTAGTTTGAAAAAATATTCTTAATAAATGCTTCTAAAGCATACATGTACAAAAACTTCTTCCAGGATCCAGATGGTTATTGATGATGAGGATAAAGGTCAGGAGCAGAGCAGGAGCCACCTCATACCTGACACAAGTGGCTCTCTCGTCCTGGGAAATAAGAATTTCAAAGGCTGCATTTCCAACCTCTACACAAGACGGTAAAATTCCCCATGATTTTGAAATACTTTTACATTTATGGAGTCAAACTGTGATTATGTGCCATGTTATATATATTCATTTTCTTTAATGGGTTACTTTTATTTTAAAATTCATTTATGATTCACTGTGATTTCAGGCCAGACAATCTGTACAAAGCTGAGGACCTCAGCAGCTTCGAGGCTTATGGACATGTCTTCAAGGATGTATGTTCTCCCTTGACTCCTGTTCAACTGATGCTGGACCGTAACTCTAAGAAGGTGAGGGATTGTTTTACATGTCCACATGCACTCTAATTCATTTCAATAAGTTTGTTGCATTAACGGCACTAATATTGCCTTTCTGAACAAGTGGAAAAACCATAGATTTGGATGAAATGATTTCCCTTTTTACACCCAGATCAACATGTTTTTAAATCCATATAACAAAGCCGTATAATGTGATAGCAAAAATGTGACTTTATTAACATGTGAAGCTTGATTTTTCTCCTTGGACGTAAGTTATACAAAGTTTAATATTCTTTTGAAAATTGCTTTAATTGTCTTTACCTTGTTGACAATGTTCATATTATATTTTGCTGCCTCATTTCCAGAGATGAAGAAGAAGGAGTCCTAAGACCTGCTGATGCTGACAAGAATCTAATATTGATTGAAAAAGTGCCTGCAAACCACACTGTTGTGTAGCTTATGCACCAGCTCGTTCATCTCCAGTGTACTTCAATAAAAAAAAAACACGCATGAAATGAATGGCATGAATGTTTCAGTAACCATAATAATTACAAAATGTATTGTATTTCAAAGTTGCTACTCTATTTAAGTATCTACAAATCTGTTAATAACAACCTTGAAATTGTTTCATGTCTCTTCTCTTTCTTCCACGTAACACTCTAATAATCATTCACAAGCATGTTCCCACTAACTCACTGATGCGCAGTTATGCCTTGTTATTGAAAATAATCAATATGGCACCCTCACTTATATGATTAAGTGCTGCTCATAATGCTTTAGCAGCTCCTTTCATCTTTAACACCGATAATATCCAATAAAAACAACAGGGATTAATCTGAATTTTGCAATATTTTCTTGCAAATTCTCCTGTTTAGCTGTTAAAGTTCATGTATTTATTTATGGTATTTGACATAAGGCCAAATGATATATTTCAAATGCTGTTTAAAACACACACCAAACATGAACCCTGGCTGATGTGGACCACCTTAGCCCTGTAACATTTTGTGTGTCGGGGTACAGACACGCTGGTCTACACTGTAATAAATTCAATGAGTACAGAAGCATATCCTGGGCTGAAATGACAGTATCTGTTAGCAAAGTTTAGCTTCGCCATGCCATATGTAGAGCTCAGTCGTTAGGTACCATTAACATTCAAATCTTTCCTCAAAATCATGAACCTCACACTAGTTCTTGTGATCACAGCTGCCCTCGTACGCTCATCCTCGCTATAAAAATTGAGCTTTTTTTTTTTTTTGGTTTGGAGCAATTCATTCTCTGAAAACCTTCAACCCACAATTATTTTATTGAATAATGAATTCTCAGCTGCTGAATGGGTTTAAATTCAGGATAATAATCAACTGACACTACACACTACACTTCATTTACAACAAGCAAAAAAAAGAGAAATAACAAAAGGTCAAAATGTTGAAGATGCTGTGCTCTGAAAAAAGGTCATGGTCCACCAGGTTTTCATATTCCATAATCATCCTACTGTTTTAGATATGTAAGCTGGCCCTCATCCATTTTTAAATTTTTATCATATCATGACCTCCTCAGCCACAAGAGTGTTGCGTTCCCATTCTCTGCAACTCAAGCGATCCTCTGTTTTTCTTGAATGTATGCCAAACTGAAATCACTCAAAACTCTGGCAAGCGCCTACTTTTTTTTTTTTTACGCTGATGCTGAACAGTTTAATAAGCACAAATCAAACACACATGTGTGTAAACAGAAAGATGGTGGGAGTTATGCTACTCCAAGAATATATCCACCATACCCGTTGCTGTAATTACAGTTATGACCCACCGTTTAGCATCAACAGCGACATGTAAGAATGCTCAAAGCCAGAATCGAGTTTTTGAATTATTTCTCAATGTGCTGAGTTTATGTTCTGCATCACAACAGAAGCCAAACATGTAAAATGAATAATGGATAAAAGACAAAGAGATTCTTGACCAAACCATTTTTAATCTAATTAAAAGCAGATAATGTGGGCAGATTAAAAGTTTTAGATGGACACACATGCAATCTTGGAGATTTTTGAATATTTTCTGGCATTTTATAGATCAATGATTGACTGTAATTAAAGGAAATCAGGAAATCAATTGATAAATAAAGTAATGGTCATCTTCATTCACTAAATTTCACACCTGTGGGTGAAACGGATTTTTTTCACTTTCTGATGATGCAATAAAGAATATATGCAGTATTTACAATATGACAGTTATCCTTTTTTTTAAATTTTTTTTTTACCACATCTTGTACCATCACTGACACAGTGGAAGCAATAATCCTGAGACTTAACCAAGGAGTTCTGAGCTGCTAAAGGGAAAACTGTTGCTGAGGGTTTCTGTTGTGTTTGTGTTGTTTTAGGATGATGTGAAACCTGTGAGCAATGAGAGTGTGTCAGCATGTGCGTTACCAGCCATGGATCAACATGCTTATCGCCTCGGAGGGACTGTTAGCAGGCTGAGCTACAGCCTTCCTCTACAGGTCCTGCAACCCAGGTAAGTAAACAGTCTTACACACAATCATGCATATGCATGAATCCTTAAGTGTAAGATTAATAAATGTAAAGTGTACCTGTTTGAGTTTACCAATTCAAAAGCAGTATTTATGTTTTTTTTTTTTATTCTCCACAGACCGCATTTCTCTCTTGAAGTCAGGACTCGGTCTCATGAAGGCATGCTGTTCTTTGCTGCAACCAGAGGAGGGCAATCTCATCTTGCTTTATACATGTCGAAGGGCAGGATCAGGCTTTCTGTGGGCAAACAGAAGATCTTCAACCGAGAAAAGTACAATGATGGAAAGTGGCACACGGTCAGTTCATCACATTTATATCAGTAAAAAACCCTCCAAATATATAATTGCTGTCACTGCTGATGACTGAAGTTAAACACTTTATGTCTATAGGTCATGTTCAGTTTAGAAAAGAGGAAATTCCGGCTGGTTGTAGATGGAATTAGAGCTCAGGATGGGCAGCTAACTAATGCCGAGCTGTCATCCGTGAAGCAGCAATTCCTGTCCCCTGTCTACTTGGGCAGTACCCCACATTCCCTTCACAAAGAGTTAAAGGTAAAAATAAATAAATAAATAATAATAATAACAATGCAAATTTCACACAACTAATTCAATTTAGTGCCTATTTATTTTATAAACTTGTTATGCTTTTACTTTCAGTCGAAGGGCCTTCCAAAGCACACTGTGTCTGGCTGTGTACGCAACTTTAAGATGAATGGAGCGCAAATGTCAAATCCAACCACAAATCATGGTGCTGGCCCTTGCTTTGAGGGACAGACACAAAGAGGCGCTTACTTCTCAGGGAATGGAGCACACGTCGTTGTCAGTGAGTAAATCGCTCTTCATAACATAGTACCATGTATCAGATGAATAAATAATAACAATAACAAAATAAACTGGAAAAAGCAATTTCCTAGTGAAAATGCAATGTGAATGCTGAAAATGTGAAGATTGCACCTGAATTGCTTAAATATATTTGAACTATCCAAACCTCAGCTTGCTGAATGAACTTAATTGGGTAAAATTACCAAAACATCAGCCGG
>VVHJ01007113.1:10048-20704 GCA_015107715.1 Tylochromis polylepis
CCTCCCACCCCCCCCCCCCCCCCCCCCCCCCCCCCCACACACACACACACACCTGCCCCAACCTGAGGAACTTTCTACGTGTTGTATACAGCTTGGTACACGGCAGGATGAGAGAGTTTTTCTGAGTGATTTCCAGTGTGAAGTTATGGTGTTGATTAGCGCAGTGACAGCTGCCATGATTAAAATGGCTGATAGTAATAGTGCAGCATTCATGCATTGACAACTTTGCTCTGCATGGCTTTGTGAGTGGTGATGTATGACACCATTAGGGTAACCTCAGGGCCCTGGAGGACACTTATCTCCCTCGTCACGTCCTTCACACTTTCCATTCTCCCTCTAACAAAAGGACGCCTGCTCCCCAGTCTGCATGCTTATGAATTGTCTGTGCACACGAGCTTGTGATATGTGTCTGTGTGTCTGTTTGCTGTCCATCTTTGCTAGTGAAAATGAATGCTGGTTTTCTCTGTAGAATATTTGGTTAAGTCTGTGTATATTTTTTATTTGTAAAGCTGAGTCAAGCTTAGGCTTTTGGTACATTACAAACCAGGGCTTTATACCATGGTGCCTTTTCTGTGCTGTTGCTGCTATAAATTCTGATTTATAATCACACATATAAATAGTTTAGTTCCTACACGTATATTTTCTGAACAGAATGACATTTTCATACTTTTCTCTCTCCTTGCGTAGCGATTAAAATATTCTATCTTTATCCAGTTTATTAAATAATTAAGAAGGAAAATACCACATGATTTCTAGAGAGTTGTTTTCCAAGTTATCTTCTTAAAGACAATATATATGTCTGTGTTTAGATAGACAAGAGAAAAAAAAACCTTTCTTCACTTCTTTGAGGTACACAGAGAGCGCTATCTCAAGGAGACTGTCGCAAAGTCAAGCCAGGATCAACTTTTGCACAATGCTAATGCAAATTACATAATTGACCCATTAAATATTCTTAAGCTGATGTGCTTGTTGAATTATTTTGCAAGGTAACGCTTCATTGTTGGGACAGTGAATCAGATTATTTTAACTGCAGTAACTTTGAAAACTTCTTGTATTGGAAAATTTTGTCTCATAAGCCACTTTGAGGTCAAATCAAATAATAATATATGACACATAAACATTTAATAATACAGAGAAACTATTTCTTTTCTACTCGGAGGGCTCAGATCATTGAAAGACCTGTGTTGTTTTGTAGAAACAGTCGTAACTTTAACATTAGAACACACAATTTATTATCAAAAAGTACTGAGAACAGCTTCATTTTAAAAAAAAAAAGCTATCTAATTTAAATTTCACCGATCTCATGTTCAAGGTCATCTTATACTCTGTGGTTTCACTGTAGGCTAGAAAACAAACATCAGCTTCACGTGGACATTAAACAGTACTTGTGCTGTGTCCCATTTACCTCGGAAGTTTGATTTCGGAGCTGGCAGCAAAATAACTCCCAAGTTGAGCAAGCTAGGAGAAACAAGATTTGTTTTGCTCCTTAGTCATACATCCATCACTAGCAGTACAGCGCAGTGCTTGTTGTTTTCTGCGTAAAAACACTGCTGCAGCACATTCATGGATGGAGTCTAGTCAGAGCTCTACATATGGATTATTCAGCCAGTCACAAATGCACAAAAGTGTATAGATGACAAGTTTTACAGTTTTACTACAGTTTGTGTTCACTGCTGCAATCTTGGATCGTGAACACAGATTGGTGAGCTTCCTCTGACATGAGGGGGTGTTCCCTGGATGTTTTGGTGTGGTTGCTTGGGGTGGCTTGGGACACTTTGGGGGAGGGCTGGAAGGGGGTCTGCCAGGTACCCAGTGGTTCTCGATTGCTGGGATCTCAGCTTGTGCCGGGATAGCCGGCCTCTGTTGGCCTCTGTCTACTTGGGTGCATTGTCGTGGTTTCTCACTCTAATTATCAAGTTAGAGTTCTTGCCCAAGGACACTTCAGATCACCAACCTTCCATTTAGTAGACAACCCACTCTACATCCATGATTGTGCTCACTTTAACAGATAGTAGAATGTTATACAGCTCATGTCTGACAAAGGTGTTACTCCTTTAAACAGGAGCCATACCCCCACACAGTTTTCCAGGGTGTGTCAAGATTTATCAAAAGAAACAACGTGTCTTAGTGTTTTTAGTCTAAACCACTCGTAAGGCACAACAAAAACTTACAAACTGCAAGATAACTATAAACACCTCTTCATGCCCATGGGGCCTGTCTGTCGCGCTGCGCTAGGCAAATGTTTGTGAGAACACCTCTGTAAACATGCACATCCTTGGAGGGGTCAGCCAAGCAGTGGCTGACACCTAACACACCCACACCACCGATACTGCAGTCATGTCAACGGAAGTGTAAGGCAATACCCAGTTTTCCTAACAAGTTGAACCTCACTGGATTCACCCTGGCATCCCAGGACTCCAAACATATGTCCCCTCCCCACTTCAGAAATACACACACTCTTATTTTTGGCGGCATGCAACCCCTTAATTATTTCAGAGGGCTGAATTTGAGACGATTTGGTTTGTAAGGTTTTGCAGAGGGCACGGAGTCAAGATACCAAGGAATGGCAAGAAAGACGCACCGAAGGCAACGAGATATTTAAGGCAGAGGGGTGTGGGAGTGGTCGGTGGAGATTTAGAGGATAGACACGTTCACTCACACAAGCACCATCGCATGTACAAACTGCTGTCCCTGTCTCTCTTGAGCCCTTCTCTCCTGTCCTCTAGCTGCTACCCTTACCACTGCTGATGAGAAAAACAGGCACGAGTGCTAAGCTCTGTCTTTGCCTGGGATTGATAACATTTGTAATTGAGGTGCTTACTATGGAGTGCCAGCTTCCTCACTACTTGGACGGTAGTTTCCAGGTTGTCTCAAGCGCAGAGACGAGGAGGCGATGGGGGCGACAGGAGGAATTTGAATGTGTTAAGAGTGTGCGGTGTCCACACGGCCGTTAGCAAACAAACTCGTGTGGGGAAAGCTAAGATCAAATTCAGTTCCATCTAAAGGGCTGTTTCGTGATTTATGCCAGCCCGTTTTATTTGGGTGAAATTATCCACATCCTCACCATAGCACAGAGGGAGAAAAAGACTGTTTGATGAAAGCTGATTACAACAGAGACTTGGACAGACACGAATCCTGTCATAATTTAGCCCACTTATGAAATTATTATGTTTATGAGCGTGTAAACAGTACCCTTAGATGTGTTGACATTAGTGTCAACATTTTTAAAGTAATGAGTGCACTGGAGCACAAGCCATGCTGACACTGGACTCCAGTTTGAGCCATTTTCCGAGGGCTTTCAGATCCTGTTTTCTTTTAATTGCTTTTACTGATTTCAAAATCAAAATGAAACACATTTATATAACAAAAAATTAAAGTGCATAATGCTTGTAGCATATTAAGAAAATATCAAGAAATCGCTATTTCTCGATATTATAGATATGTGAAAATGTAGAATATGTAGAAGATGGGAAATTTTAATGTTTCCTCTTTCAGTGAATGTCAGTGTGATGGAAGGGAGCTGTGTGTTTAGTATATAATAAGAATGAGTTATTTCTTTAAAGTAAGTATCATGCACACTGAAATAGGTAGCTGGACCAGTCATGATAAACATTACCATGACAAAAAATACACATGTTTACATTTTAATAAACTAAATAAGTGTAGACTAAACTAAAAAGTAAAATAAACTCTGAGATTTTGGAAATAATGTGAATCAAAAGAAGCACCAGAATAATCTGCATTCAAATTTCGCGTTCATGTCACGCGTGTTATTCGATTGCAAACACCTGTTGTTTGCCTATGAGGATAGTTGTACGGTGGTAGAGTGATGTAATGGAACAGTACGAATATAATTAGAGTAATGATGCATGGATATGTAGTCTGATGCCCAAAATTGTGCAATGAAGGGAAACCGTGTTCAGTTGATCTGCCCTGTAATACAAATTTCTATTATAAACTTAAATATAAAATTAAATCAGTGTTAGGTTGGCAGGCATGTAGTAAATTTAGTAAATTTAGTTCTCTAAACAGATTTTCTATCATAAGAGTTTTAAACCATTCAAACCTGTGAACAAGACCCTTTTTTTGTTATTAAATAATCATGTTTAGCAGGGAAAATAGCCATTATGTCTTAATAAGTTCCCCTCAGTCTAATAAACACTGGGAGGATCTCATCAGGGCTAAAACTGCAGATCAATACAGACTGAGTGAGAGTAATAGCTTTCACCTTAAAAGACACATATTTCAATTAAGCCCAGTTTTCAAGCAGACACGACATTTTGTTAGTGGTTAAATATAAGCTTCTAAGATGAATCACTGATTATTTAAGACAAATTTTGCATAGAGAAGGAAATAAGACCTCCTCATTAAAAAAGGCAGCTGATTTCCTCTTTGGTTATGTCCAAGTATCTTTTTACCTACATTTATACCTTACCCAAGATCAAAGTTTAGAAGTAAGTTGTACAAATGACCTACAGAGATTGTGGCTTCCAAATGGCAAGTCTAAAAGGAACAACTCTGATAAATCATAGCGCGAAACATGAGTCCGTGGCTGTTGTCGGAGATTTATCGGCAGCTGTATTTTTCTAGTGTCAACTGATGTTCCATGAGACTTAGCCAGCGTCTTACATTGCTTCCACCCATGCTCACTCCCCACCAACACATACCCACACACACACATACTTGCACTGCTCTATGAAATACACGCTACACTTCTCCACTCCATCAACAGCTGCCCAGCATTTAAATTCGAGAGCTATTCCTGTGAGACTGTTAAACACGACAGATTGAGATGAGTGGCAAACCTCTAGTGCTAGCATTAGCCCACTTATCTTATTAGTGGGGCAGCTCCACTACATTTGATACCCCTCCGGCTACTGCTGGTGTGGCCTCAGGGAACCAGCAGCGTCTTCAAAGACCAGATCTGGCGTCCTGGAGCCTCAGCATGCTGAGAGGCATACCACAACGATGTCGGTTTGAATTCAGTCTGCAGTTGCTGCACATCTTACTCTCACTGTATTTTTCCAGTAACCAGTCAATGTAACCTATTCAATGAACAAGAAGTTCCTCTATAATTGTGATAGATTAGAGAATATATTAAAAATAGAAATGTCTAAGTATCATTATTTTTAGTTCACTTTCAACTTCATATGACCTCGCTATATCCTCAACATAGAACTTTAACAGAATTTTATTTTTAAGTCCTGCTTGTAGTGCTGACAGTGCAGACTGAACCTAGGCTAAAGAAATTGAGCTATCATACTATCTCTGGTGGGAAACAGTTGTTTATTTCTCAGTGTGGTGTATTAAGATTTTCACTTGAACCACTTGAAAGACTAATTTCTTTTTTACAATTGCTTTATTCCAGTGCACTACCTTGTGTAATGCCCAAATGCACCCATATTAGTATTGCATTAGTCTTAAATCAATACGAAGCGTACACAGAGTTATTACACTACAAAAAGCAAATTATCTCTGGCTGGGCTCTACAATGAGGTACTTGTATGATAATGTTACAATAGTTCCTAATAAGATATTGGACAGATTAAGCTAGAAGGATTATCCTGTAATTAATTTACAGTACTTCATTGAGAGGATGCAGTGTTCACACTGGAGCCTTCTGCAAATGAGAGCTTAGGCTCACTGACAGCATTTCTCAAACCTTGGCTGGTGACCCCGCCTATTTCTGGTCCAAACACACATGGCAAGAGTGTAGGTTGTTTGCATGAGTGTAGGTTGCTGGTTGAGTTAGGTCTTTGAGTTAGGTTTATTTATCATTAACTGGCTGATTATTATTTAATCTTATATGTAATTATTGGAAAGGTATTGTTAATCTAAGAATTGGCAAAATTTAGTGTTTAGAATTTCTAAATTTGGTTAAAGAAAATAAGGGCTAAAGTTATTATACAGTGCTCAACACATTTATTACACTACCAGCTAGTCTAAGGTGGATGACACAGCTGCCTTAAATTATAATACTGATAATGTTGTTTCTATAATGGTTAACCCACCAGTATGCACAAGCTCTTTAATTAAAATAATATTTGTAATGCTAAAATATAACCACTGGTGTTATCCATGAATTTTCAAAGCTACTGCTTTACAGAAAAAGCACAATAATAATAATAATAATAATAATAATAATAACAACAACAATAATAATAAAGCACATTACTATTATTTTTTTATTGAAGTCCAAATTACAGTTATTTAACTGCTTTCCCAAACTGAAAAAGCAGTTTAAATTTTTTGGTTGAATGTTATGGTTAGCTCAAAATAAATAATATATAATATAAAAATGTGAATTCTTTTTGTTATTTGTCTAATAAATAATAAACACATTTCACATTTTTGGTTTTGAAATTTTTGACTGATTGCTAAAATATTTTGGGGATTTTTGGGTGGGGATTGTAACAGGTGGTCAGAGAAATTGGTTAAGCACTGTAACTCCAGCAAAGGTTTGAGCTTTTCATGACAAAATAGCCAAATAAAAAATTTTAAAAATAGATATAAAATATTATAGAAAAAAATGAGCACTGTCAAGATGTATTCAGGTGACATTTTCTTATCATTTATGCTCGACTGTCAGGATTCCCTTTTTGAAGTGGTGTTTTTGAAATAACCTACTTTGTGGTTTTGGTGTGAGTGACAAGTAAGTTCTGTAGTGGTAATGATATGGTGTAAAGAAGTTTCTGTGTGTTACTGTAAGCAGCAACACATAAGTCTAACCTTTAGCTGCTTACTGAAAACTGAGCTGAGGAGAGCTGCTTTGAAGATTTGAACCCTGTGCTTACGCATCAAGAGCGCATACAAAAACGCATAGCTATAGCGCAGGCAGAGCCACACACAAAGCCATGCAAACATACTTCAGGTTATTTTTCCGCATCAAGTTTAGTATACTACACCTTGACTGCCTCCATTTAACCCCCACAGAAAAAAAATAAAAAAAATAGTGATCCCTCCGAGAGCACTTCCTGTTAGTGCTTCTGGTGACAGGTGAAAGATAGCCAACTGTCTTCTTTGCCTTTCTTCTGTTTAGTTACTCTGACGGCCCCATACACACATGCATACATAGTTACACAATCCTCTCCATCAGCACCCCGGGGTGTAGAAATTGCTTACCAAGACTCTTTGCTATTCTTAAAGGAGTCATGTCAACATGTTGGGTGGGCAGACAAGCACTTTACTGCTCACCTGCCTTTCTTTAGCTTCACTCTTTCTTTCTCACACTTTTTTTCCCCCTTTCTCCCTCTCTCTCTCCTCACACACTTGTCACCATAAAACAGGTTGTGTTGTCAAGTTGCCTGTCACCATGCTTGTACCTCTGTGCCATATATGAGCTCTCTCAGCTGTTCCTCACACTTGAACCACAATTAACCCCTGGCATATGTATGCCCATGTGCACACTCTTGCATGCACACACACACACACTCACAGACATCTACACATAGTTTGCACTCTCTTTTGCTCTTTCTCACTGCGGCTGCCCTTTCACTATCAGTTCTCAAGCTACAAGCCAATCCGTGCCAGAGGGTCTTTCTCTCTGTCAGTCAGTGTGTAAAGCTGTTTTCACACATGCATCACAGCCCAGAACCTTTCTAGATCTTACCCCTCACCTAAACCAGAGTATTATATACGGTCTAAAAATTGTACACTGTATATAAAAAGATGGATGTACCTACCATGACCTTATCATTTGCCTTTTGGGACTTCTTGTTTTAAAGCCATAACTTGACCGTACATTTGGGATACTGATTGGAAATATGAGCTAATGCTAGCTAGCTTTGTTAGCAATGTGAATGCACAGCTTGTTTGGGACAACAAACAAGCAAAGATACTTGCTAATTATTCCTAAGCATGATACAAATAAAATCCTAGGACTGAATCCTTGGATGAACAGTTACACAGTGACAGGCTGATTTAAACACTGTATCTTTATTACATAAGGGATTAGTATTTGGAAATTAATTTAGAATTAATGTTACTAGTATTAATACAAACCTTATGAGCATGTCCAATCACTGTTGTGTAAGTAAATTATTCTTAACCACATCACCACATTTTTTTTTTTTGTTCTTCCTGTTTTTTGGACTGACATCCAATATATGCATTCAGTATTTTTAGGGCTTCCGTAGTGTAATGATTTCCAGTGCTCAGGGCACTAGAAATGTGGGGGTGGGGAATAGAGGGGTTAGTTGCTGGGCCTAGGCCCGATGTTTTGCACCTACCATATGTTGTCTTTACACTTGCCGACCTCTTTATTAGGAACCTTGTTAACTACTCATTAACTTAAATATCTAATCAGCCAATCACCTGACAGCAACTCGATGCATTTAGCCATATAGACACGGTAAAGACAGCCTGATGAAGTTCAAACGGAATGAGGAAGACATGCGGTTTAAGTGACTTTCAATGTGACATGGTTGTTGGTGGCAGATGGGGTGGTCTGAGCATTTCAGAAACTGCTAATGGGCTGGGATTTTCCCACACAACAAGCTATAGAAAACAGTCCAAAAAAAGAGAAAATATCCATCCAGTTCTATGAGGGAACATGCCAGAGGTCAGAGGAAAATGATCACACCACTTCAAGCTGATAAGCTGGTCTGATCAGTTTTTGTTTTTTTTTTCTGCTGCTACAATTGGATTGTGGGGTTAGAACATGAAAGCATGGATCTATCCTCCCTTGTATCAGTGGTTTAGGGTGGTGGTGGTGGTGTTGTGGTCAGAACTTATGGTATGCAACTCCATTTGTTGGGGCGACAATAGCAAGCATAAACTAGGTGTTATTCATGTTATGTGGTAATTACCTACCCCCTGCATTTTGCAGGGCTTAGGCTGGGGGAGTTGGCTGACAGAGAAAAACTTGGTGTTTTGAAAATCCATGATACTGAAAGAGGAATTTACTGGAAATTTGTGTATTCGCTTGAGGTAATTGATGTTACACAGCTTTTCCGGCATGAGTGAAAGCCTTGTGCAGTTAAATGGGCAGTGATGAGCGTATTTGTCAACATACACAGTCTCCTGCAGCAACACTTCGTGGCACAGCCAGAGCGCCGTCTAATTAAGCACAATACAGTCACGGAAAACATTAAAATCCCCCTAACTCACTCCATCACCATTTCCAAAGTGATCTGATGGAGATATTACCTAAATGGCTGGCAAGCTGTGGGCTGCTAACTAAATGCTAATATGTGTCAGAGCCCGGGTGAGGATTTATGGCTCACCATCTGCTCACCAGCATACAGTACAATGTTAGCTTTAGATGTTAGCTTTGATCAAGACCACCCTGTTCATCTGTCCTAATCATTCATCTGAACAGGAATAAGACCCAAGTTCTTTCTCTCCTCAACTAATCATGTCCTCGGACTTACGCTCCTCTTCTGAGTCATAATCAATCTGCATGCTGTGGGATGTATATTTGTTTTTGTTTTTTGTTTTTTAAGGATATGCACAAAAACAGTGTCGTTTTTAATTCAGGCTTTTATTAGGGGGCTTGCAACTGAATAGTCATTACTCCACGTTCTCCTTGACTTTAGCTACTTTTAAACAGTTTCACTGTTCACTACTATAAGCTTACACAAAACGCATTTGACACCAAACTTTGTCTCTGAAAACACTGTTGAAAATGTCATTTGTAGGGCGAATACTTCAGTGAGCTTGTCTCTGTACTTGTAGCTCAAACACTGTGTGACATTTAATAGAAGCCACATAATGAACTAACCATTCACTAGTGATCTATATGGATCTGTGAGGGAAAATAGTGAACTTTGTGAGGAATTCTATCCAATCCATCTGTCTAAACAAGTTTATTCTAGCATTTATCTTCCCAAAGAAACCTCCAGGCCCAGAGCATGCCTAATGCCATTTGATGAAACAGTAAAGATTCTCCATATCTTTTCCACAGTAAAAGGCTAATTGCTGGGCTGCAGTCAGATTTACGTCCTCCCCATTCTCATTTATGCACGCGGCATCTGTAAGCCCTTACGCTGCCAGTCTCTGAAGGGGTGTATGTTATGATCCCGTGTCAGCGAAATCAATCCTTATCAATTTTAAAGTTCAGATTTTTATTTCATGGCTTTCAAGGGAGCACCTCTCAAGCGAAAATGACTATTCCAGCTCTTCTTTTTTTTTCTGCCCTCACCTCTCTTTCCATCTGAGTCCATATTGATTGTCTGTGTGTGCAGCTCCCCTGCGGTTTTTAGCCCTGTGGCAGCCCCTGGACTGTTGTAAGCAGTTGCCTAAAGACATTGCTGAGTTAAATAATGTTAACTAGAGCCAGTAATCTGTCTCAGCACTACTTCCCAACATTAAGAAGCTCTGCCATTCATGTCTGCACAGTGTCAAGGAAGAGACCAACAAAGGTCACATGTGGCAATACAGATTATCTTTGTTTAATAACCTTTGTTTAATAAAGTTAAATATATGGATTAATTGCATTCTTACATATATATATTTATATATTTAAGAATGCAATTATGTCTTTTGCGTGCATGTGTATACTGTGCATATATATATATATATATATATAGATATATATAGATATATATATATAGATATATATATATATAGATATATATATATATATATATATATATATATATATATATATATATATAGATAGATAGAGACACACACACACACACACACACACAGCTC
>VVHJ01007113.1:29696-42035 GCA_015107715.1 Tylochromis polylepis
TTTACATTATTGGCATTGACAAAAGATACACTTTGCTGATTTACTTCCTTTCAGTCTTCATTAGTATTCATTAGTCATTCATTAGTAGTAAAGATATTTGGATGATAATTGGATGGCTGTTGAGACAGAGCCATTTCTGTTTTTGCCAATGAGAAACTTTAAAGTAATAAATGCACTTGCTTTTACATTAACACATTACCATGCCAACAGGGTGAACTCATGCCAGTACACAGGGACAAGAAGAAATGCTGGGGGGTTTTTTTAATTCATGAAGATGTTTCTCCAACCACCCATCCATCTGTCCATTGTGCTCTGTTTATCCAATTCAGGGTCGTGGGGGCCTGGAGCCTATCCCAGCTCCCAGTACACCCTGAACAGGTTGCCAGCACTGTTGCATGTCTAACACAGAGAGACACACAACCATTTGCACTCAGATTCATACCTGTGGGCAATTTAGATTCACCAGTTAAACTAACCCCAAGACTGTGGGAGGAACCTGGAGAAAATATAACTCCATACAGAAAAGCAAGATGGTGGATTCGAACCCAGGACCTTCTTGCTGTGAGGTAACAGTGCTAACCACAGCAGTTTCTTAATACAGGAAATCAATCAAAGTATAAATGTGTACCTCTTAGACCAATGTCATTCATTTTTTCACTATTGCTCCTGCTAGTTAAAACTGGACTCTTTAACTAAACCAAAATGTTTTCATATCTAAGATGTTCTCCACATAGATGTAGAGAGAAGCTGTTTAGAGTTAGCTGAGTTGAAAGGCATGGAAGCAGTAGACTTAACTATATCTGTCCCAGTGTTTGTTTCTGACCACATCTATGCTGAAAAGTAATTTTAGCATAGTTGTGGGAGTACTGGGATAAATGTTCACTGCGCATCTTGGATAGACTTCCCAATTCTGTGGAATTCTGTGTGTTGTTGTGAAAGCACGTCCCATTTTCCCCCCGGTGTTCCTGAAAAGCTCCCCTCGTTCCTTTTGCAATGTGTTTGTAATTCTTATGGCATGGTGGACAGCACCCAGTGTGAGAATTGCATGAGATTCATCTTAGCCTCCTTCCAACCCCAATGCAAAACAACAACCTCTGCCCCTCCGAGCTGTTTCATCCCGCACCCTTCATCTGTGCTGCCTCTCTATTGCTCTGCATAGCATAGCATAAATCAAACTATGTGGGACCCGCTCTCTCTTCCAGCTTCCAGAGTCGCACCCCTTCTCCCTGCATTACGTTGTATTCACAGATTTAGTAGCATTGTAAATAGACAAACACAAGCAACATCTATCAATGGAACTCAAAGAGAGGGGTCTGTAATCAGAGTGCCGAGCCGGCGGCCGACGAGGGCCATCTCCATTTACCTTGGGATAAATCCATTGGTGTGACCAACGCAAGCATGCAGGAGGATCCTGACAAATCACCCAAGTCAGGCCACAGGGCTCCTGGGCCTTATTGGCCTGGCCTTTAAGTGGTCTTCCCCTTCAGTGGAAAGGATGGGCCCTGTCAAGCAGAGCCAGATTAAAAAGCATACAGTGAAAGAAATGATTTGTTATTAAAGAATGCCCCATTGTGAATCTTTAACAGGGGAAACATGGAAGGTGAGCTGTGGGGCCACTGGAGGTGCTTTTTGTGTCCCCTTTTCGCTCCTTTCCCGTGTTTTTCCACTTTGTCTGTGTGTACAGTATGCTTGTCTGGGAATGTTTCTTGGATAGAGGGATTTTGAGAAAAAGCGGGAGGATATTTGTGTCATGGGGGTGGGTAGTGAGGGGTGAATGGGTTGAGAAATTCTATTATAGTGACGAGGATGGGTTTAGGAGGTTAAGCGCAAGCAGGCATAATCATTTAGAAAGCAGGAAAATAGTATGTGTCTGAGACCATTATCAGGCATGCACTTTGTTACCAACTCTATGGAGCATTTTATTTTGACAAGACGAGTACAGTTTCTAACAGATTATTATTTAAAAGTGTTTTTTTAAAGGCATAAAAATGACTTTTTTTTCTAACATTTTTTCTTGAAAATCTAGTCATGCTTTTTGCAATGGACCCAGTGCATGGAAGAACAGTCGATACTGTGGTAGTAACAATGGAGATCCTGTACAAATATATTAGAATTATGCGGTTTGCTTTAATGGGTCATTCAGTTAATCACAACATGTGTTGAGATAGGCAACAAAAACTAGGATTTGCAAAAGTTTCTCGGCCTCGAGGTGAAAAGTTGTGTGTCAATGTCAAGACTTGAAAGTAATAAAGAATCAGATGCAGCATTGTTTCCGCTCTCATTCAAAGGCAACTTGTACAGATCATGAGGGAATTTGTGAGATATATGAGCTACCGGTGTACTGACAGCATGGTTAAGAACAGGGCCAGGGCTGAGAGAAAATAAACATTATTTCTCTGTGGTTTACCTGACGTTTGACTTTGAGGGCTGAGATTTAGTGACACTTTTGCGCCAAACACTCTGTAGACACACAGCAGTAAATTATCTGAAGGTTGGGGGGTATGCACAGTCTTGCTGACAGAAAATATTAGGTGCTTTTTTTTCCCCCTCGTGTGTGTTTCAGAGTGTGTGAGCACGGGACAAAAAGACAGAGAGCAAGAGAGAGACAGCATGTGTGTGCCTGTTGTAGCCATTTCACACCTCAGCGGTGCCCTATTGAAGCTCTTCCAATGGACAGGATGCCCATTAAATACATTTCATTTGTGTTTGCATCATTTCAGATGTGTAAAATATTTATTAGATGTGAGCAGTAAAAAATCTTTTCACTGGAATGTTGGCCAGTGACTTTGACACTGGGGACAAAAAGAAGAAAGCCTGTTTCTCCACAGAGCATTACACCATCTGTGCTCTTCACTTGCCGAAGAATGATTCGAACCTTGAGGCGACTATTGTTGTGATTTGGCGCTATATAAATAAAATTGAATTGAATTGAATTGAACTCCCCAGAAAACACAAAACTCTTAAAACAAATAGAGCTTCTCACATTTTATTATTACAGTAAAACGGCCTGAGAGGAAATACTTTGTAGTTTTTAGTCCCCACCCCCCCCAGAAAGTTTGTCATAAAGAAAGAAAACAGACAGAAGAAACAACTGTGCAAACATTTACTTAAAATTATTCTACCTAAACAGCTTCTCGAAGTTGTACAAACATTTGCTTGTTGAATCGAACTGTTTGCAGATGAAATTCACAGTTACGGTCGAGGGCGGTGATGAGAGGAAGAGAGGGGCAAGCTATTTGTCATCACTGGGTTACAGAGGGCTCGGCCTTTTATCGCTATCCGAGACGCACGTAGAAACACATAGGTATAGGTGCACAGATGCGCATAACTTTGCTGTCTCAGGTCATTTCTGATGGTCTCTTTCCCAAGCGTACCATCACATACCTACACACACTGAGACAACACAGCTGGAGGAAAGGCCAGAGGTTACAGAAGTCTACAGAATACAAGTAAACTGAAACTCTAAGACTAGACAAGTACTTTATTCAGAGGTTAAAAGAGGGAAATGTGTGCTGAATATAATTATACAGCACTATATGGAAGTTATAGTAGGTGGTTTACACTCATAATGGTGTCAGATTCATTTTGCACCCCGGACATACAGCCTGAATCATGGAGAATGAACATTAATGCTGTAACCATTGAAAATGCTTTACAACAAATGGAGTTGCATCAAAACTTGATTCACTTTTTGCTTTTCTCTTTAATTTAATGGATTAAAAAATATTCATTGCAGTTTGAAATGATTGTCGTCATAATTGCTTAAAACATATGTGCATTAATATATATCAACATTGACTTGAAAATGATAGATAGATAGATAGATAGATAGATAGATAGATAGATAGATAGATAGATAGATAGATAGATAGATAGATAGATAGATAGATCTATTATACACTTTTAAAAAGAGGATGATGGTATTCAAATTTCATTGGGCTTGAGCCAAATTTCCAATTTTGCTCACTTACAAAAATGATAACATTTATTGGAGATAAAGTATCTGAATTTCAGGAGTGGGACCACGCCTCCAAACATGCTCCTTCCGGTTCTTACCTATATATGCTCCTCCAGTTCTACAAGCTGTTCGTTCTTGTTTTTGTGTGAACACAGTTCGTCCTCGTGTGAACACCTTTCGAGAAGGTCTTTAACACAGCTTATTTTACAAGACTAACATAATTTTACTCACCCCTCCATTTGCGTACAATCGCCTTCTTGTACATCGGACGAAGAACCATACAACTTTGCTTCACTGGTTTCCCTTCAGGCAATCCTGAACGTCATGGTGGCACTTCAGAGAGACCAAATGCCGCTAACCGTCCCGGGGAACTTTCTAGCAGTTTTCTCGCCAGCCAACAATCTGCTCTGCTACATCGATCCATCCAGTCATCTCTCCACTAAATCCAGTTAAGAAGTAACTCCGTCCGCTTGCCAGCTTCATGAAATTCAGCAAGATCACCCACCAGCAAAGCTCACAACTCCACTCATCTTATGTGCAGAAGCAAAATCGCACCTCCAGCACCAAAAGCTACTCCGTACCTTGTAGCTCCACCCACCTGTCAGCACCAGGTAGCAGGGACAAGCTCAGTTCTGTGCACCTGCCTCCAAACACCATTTAGCTGGAAATCAGTCACTAGCTCCATGCTCTGCTGCTCTTCCATTGCCATTTATCTCTGCAAAGCATGGGATGTCAGCTTTGATGTTTTCTATCCCTCCTTCCGCACGTGCAGAAGTAAGTTTGGCAGTTGCCAGTTTCTCTGCATCTATTATTGTAAAGCAGCAATAAACCCTTCTGGCACTGGGATGTCAGGTTCTTTCCATATCCGTCATTCACAAAATGCAGCATCAAAGTTCCTACCACCAAGTTGCCACTTTCTCTGCATCTATCATTGCAAAAGCAGCAGTGAACTTTTCTGCCTCCAGGATGTCAGTTCTCTGCCATCTATCGTTTGCAAAAAAAACAAAAAACAAAAAAAAGGCACTGGGTTGCCAGTTCCCCTTCCAAGCATGCTTTTAAGGCACTGGGATGTCAGATTCTTTCTCTATCCCTCATCTGCAAACACAGCAGCAAGCTTTGGCAGCAGGATGCCAGGTTCTCTTTTTCTATCCCTCCTTTGCAAACGCAGTAGCAAGCTTTTGGCATTGGGATGCCAGGTTCTCTTCCTCTATCCCTCCGTTGCAAATGCAGCAGCAAGCTTTGGCACCAGGTTGTCAGGTTCTCATTCGCAAAATACCCAAGCAAGTTTTTCTACCACTGGGATGCCAGTTTCTCCGCATCTAGCCCTCACATGCTAAGCAGCAGACATTCCTTTCGGCACTAAGATGCCAGGTTCTCTGTCTCTAGCCCTCATTTGCAAATACAGAAGAAAGCTTTTTGTACCGGGATGCCAGGTTCTCTCTTCCCTAACCTTCCTTCGTAAAATACAGCAGCTCACTCCTCCAGCACTAGATTGGCAGCTTCTGCCATCAATCATTTGCCAAAAAAAAACCCCCAAAAAACGTATTGGCTCCAGGTTGCCAGTGTATTACTCTACTATCCCTCTTTTGCAATTTGTTGTAGCAAAATTTTCTGGCACTGGGATGCCTGTTTCTCTTCACTCTATTCCTCTTTCACAAATGTAGCAGCAAGCTTTCCCCACTGGGATGCCAGTTTCCCTGCATCTAACCATCTTTCACAAACTGTAACAGTGCACATTCCTGGCACCGTGTTGCCAGGCTTTGTCTCCATATCGGTCATTTGTAAACACAGCAGTAAACATTCCTCACACCAGGATGCCAGTTTCTCCATTTTGTTCCCTCCTCCGCAAGATGGAGCAGAAAACCCTTCTGGCACCGGGATGCCAGTTTCTCTTCCATCTTTCCTGCCTTCACATAGCACCAGTGAACCCTTGTGGCACTGGGATGCCAGGTTCTGTCCTCTATCACTCCTTTTAAGACATCTGAACTCCACCATGCGCATATTCCTTCAAGGCGTCCCTTCACTTCTCATGTGCTTTCACTAGCATCATCTAAACCCTCCCTCCTTGACACAGTCATTCGAGACCGCTCTCCAAGCCAATTCATGGTTTTGACAACATCCAAAATGGCATTATCATCATCTATGAGGTTCGGTGGAATTATACTCAGCATTATGGGCTGTTTATCTTCACTAGCCTACCTACCAGTTATATTCCTCTCCTTTGGGTGGCGATGTCACTTGCCGTTCTCTCTCTCTATGCATGTCTTTTGTCCTGTTTTCTTTCTCTCACCCAACCAATACAACAGATGTCTATCCCTCCCTGAGCTTGGTTCTGCCGGAGGTTTCTTCCTGTTAAAAAGGGAGTTTTTCCTTCCCACTGTCGCCAAAGTGCTTGCTCATAGGGGGTCATATGATTGTTTGGTTTTTCTCTGTAGGTATTTGACCTTCGTAACGCACAGTTATTACTGCTTCTAGGGGATGCCTTCTTTGGGGATCTGTCAGGGCCAGGAGCTGCCGCCAGTCTCTTTCGAGGCCTTCCCCAAACCACAGCTCAATTCAGGTTTAAGCCATTCACCTTTATCTACTAAAAACGCTGTCAAACCTAAAATGAGGACGTGGGCCCAGCGAGTGAATGGTAGTTTCATTTTAATGGAGAGAGACAGAATATCAAGCAAAAATGTATTTTAAAAAATACATTAACTCAAAGTTATAAAATTATTTGCATGTCATTGTGTAAAATAAGCACTTGATCCCCTACAACCCAGCCACAATTCTGACTCTCACATACTGACTGTGTGCCCATGTGACACACAGACTACAATCAGTCAGTCAAATACAGATACTCCTCATGTGTAGAGCTGTCAAAGGATGTCAGGGATAAGACTGTAGACCTGCACAAGGCTGGAATGGGCTACAAGACCATGAGCAAAAAGCTTGGTGAGAAGGTGGCAACTGATGGTGTGATTATTAAGAAATGGAAAAAATATAAAATGACCATCAGTCGCCCTTGGTGTGGAGCTCCATGGAAGATCTTACCTCATGGGGTGAGGATGCTCACGAGAAAACTGTGCAGTTTTGGATCAACCCAAAACTACATGGGAGGACCTTGTTAATGATCTGAAGAAAGTTGGGACCACAGTCATCAAGAACATCACTGCTAACACACTACATCGTAATGAACCCCTTGGCCATGAGTTATGGCCCACTTCAAGTCCTCAGTCCCTACTTTGGTAACAAGTGGTATACAGTACTGTATGTCCAGACAGCTGTTTAGCAGTTTAACAGAATATCTAGGATACAGGATTGCTTTGCAACAAGGTTGCATAATTAATTACATGACCCAAGATGTTAAATTAGTTGTTTTGCCAAGGTGCCCTTGAGCAAGACACAGTACACCAGCCACACACATGGTTATAGCAGACCTTCGACCTCAATGAAAGGTGAGGACAAGTGTTCATTTGGAGACCAATAATTGTATTATTTACTATTCTGTAATACTCTTTCTAAAAGAGATACGATGGTTAAAAAGTAGATTTAGTCAATATTGTACTTTTTACTTTTGTTTTCAACTTCACCAATCTGTGGTTCAAATTATTTTATGTTTTGTGGTCTTATCACATTTCATTCTGATCCATACTAAACACATATGTTTGCGATAATACAGCAACTCCTCAATAATTAAGAAAAATCAAATAACCGAACATTTATGAGGTAAAGTGGGATTTACTTCCCTAACACTCTCTTCATAAACTCTGAGTAAATTACTTCTAAGCGGACCACTCGCTCTCTGTTTCAGTAACCTCAGAATGGACAAGTGTACATACTCTCCACGGTACTGTAAAAAGGACCATGAAGTGTGATTGAAATTTGCTTTATTACCTTGTATGCAATCCCCATTTTGTGGCCAATCTGGTTTATTTATTGTTTGGCTGAGCTGTGGTATGCCCCCGCCAAGCTCCGGAGGAGATTACCTCTGCAAAAAACTGGAAGAAATAGAAATAGTAGAGGGGAAGGATGAGAGTGGCAGACAATCTTCAGGGACTATTACCCTAATACCCTCCTTCTCCCTCTGTCTTTTGCTCTGTTTTTGCACTTTTACTTCCTTTGTTCTTTGCTGTTCGTTTTTTTTCTCTTTTATATGAGCTTCATTCGAGCACCAACAGACCATGTAGCCTACAGTCTGGCTGCTTTCACATTGCTAATCTTACCTGTCCCTGCCTTTATTGTTACACTGGAGGTAAAATCCATGTTAATAAAGTATCTCATAAAAATATTTTGCATGCTCCATGTTTGAACAATTGTACTCACATTCCATGATAATTATTGTCTGGGTTTTTGTCTGTTTGTTTGTTTTTTTTCAGTTTTGCAAATGTACACTTTTTTCTTTTTACCACGTTCTGTTTGAGCTGTCCACAGATTAAGTGATTTCCTGATGAATATAATTAACTTCGCTTCCATTTCACTCTTTGGGTGCACTGAGCTTGGTTACATGACTTTTCATTTATTTATTTTTCAGGTCAACTCTTGATGTCATTTTAAATGTGGTCGGCTGGTTACTTTCACTTAACGTGCTTAATTGGAACAGTGTGACATATTTAAAATAAATTTGTCTTCCTCAGTGGTTATTTTGGCTCATGTTGTCTTGTCTCTTATCTAGGAGAGAAGCACCTCTGAAATTTTAAATTGGTTTGGTCCTGTTGATTCCATTTGAGGTTTTTGTATTGAGTGTTTTTGTTATGTTTGGGCTTTTAAACTAAATAGATCTGGAATATTTGGCTCCCTGTAAAGGTAACTAGTGACACTGGCAAAGCAGCAGATCGCTATAATGGTAATATAAAGGATGGCTGTTATCACCCTAATAAAAATAGTTCTAGTATATATTATTCTCATCTTTTTTTTCTTTTAATTATGAATTCTTGAAGTTTTTAAGTTGTCAAAGGGAATAGTAACACGTAATGCACTGTATTAGTAACTGAAAGGTCTCAAAACCATGGTGACCAGATTTATGTAAAACTAACAGCGTCTGTTTCTCATTTCATTCTTCTGGCTAACGCTTACTTTTAACTCTACCTACAGTAGATTCTAGTAGAAATTCCAGTAGGATAAAGACTATTTATCTGCCTTTAAGCTTTCAGCATTTCACCAAGCAACACTAAAAAAAGAGAAAGGCAGAGGCATTTCTCTCCAGTGATGCCGCACTTACCTCAGACTTATTAGCCCATAAAATCATCATATTTGGTCCCTCTGTGTTTGTTTGATTACATTTTCCTCCATGTCACCGAGAATATGTGAGATGTTATGTTACACCCTGTTGATTACCGGTGCTAATTAAAATTTTAATTAAATTTTTTTTATGGTCAGCATTTCACTTGTGATAATATTACAGAGGAGAAAAAAAAAATACCGCAGCCTTCATAAATCTTGTCTTTATTTGCAGTGGCTGGCCATCAACAAATACAACTGTGTACATAAAATTTTACTAACATTGATTTTGAAAATATTAATATTACTTTAAACATGGGAGATGTATTATTCAATTTAGAATCGCAAAGCATAAAGTCCTGGTGCTATAACTCAGTTAATGAACAGGAAAAGTCCATTACAAACCTATCAGTAGACGCATCATCTGATCCACATAAGCGCCAGTGTTACAAGCAGAATCATTTACTTTAAGCTGCACAGAAGACTCCTTTAATAACAGCGGGCGAAGTATTTTGAAAGCAATATAAGGACAGATGAATGGCTGGTTTTTCTTGTGTCTTACGAATACAGAAGACATCGTAAAAACTAAATTTCATTTCTGTCTTGTGCATCTATCATGTAGATTACTGTGTATGATTGCGCGGGTATCATTCAACACCCCAGAGTGAGTTAATGTAAAAACTTCTTAGGCTTTAAGTGAAGAAGAAAAATCGAAGTGTGATTTCTTTCTATTTTTTTTTTTAATACTTGCCTCTTGCACTCTAATGGAGCTAATTCTGTCCCAGTGTAATTGGTTGATATGATAAATGAATAAACATTTACCACATCCAATTTGTTGGACAAACTGTTTCTTCAGATTCTGATGCAGCCATGTTTCGTCCTACTCTTTATTAGCTATCACAAGACCAAAAATAAAGCGAGTCTGAACTCTAATTGTGTTGGGAAAATAGTACGAAAGTATGCTCACTTTATATTGTTGTAAACACAGATACTTTTATTCCAAAAAGCTGCTGTTGGGGAGGAAATTGCCACAAAGCAGGAAATTAAATTACAGGAGAGAGCAAAAAAGAATGAAGAGTCAAAGAAATGTGATGACAGAGACGCATAATTGAGTAAGCGGTAAAAGCAAGGGGGAGACAGACAGGGCTCTGTACTGGCTCATCTGTACCCAGCAGTGTGTGTTAATTAGAGGAATGTGAGTTTTAAATGAAGTGCTGAGTAGGAGTGGTAATGAACAGAGACTGGCCTGGCACTGGGTAATATGCTGGAGGCCTTATGGTATTTATGACCCAGGGGGCCTTCGGTGCATCCCTGTTCTCCTCAATTCCTTTCAGCCCCAAAACATTACGCCACTTCATTATATCCTTTCTGACCTCTCAGGCTAACCAGTTCTTTACCTTTCAGAATAAATAAAAAGTAAAAATTAGATTTTACCATCTTCCTTTCATCTTTACATACAGGAGTCATGAATACTCTGTATGAAGATGTACCTAATATATGTTTTTTTAATGCCTTCAAAATATGAACTCCATAAATGGTAAAAGAAAAGATTTATATAAAAAAAATATTTAAAGCACTTTTGTTTTGTGCTTCTGCTGAAGTGTGAGGAATTTAATGTCACCAACTACATGTAAAAGACTCAGTTGGCTTGTGTTGGAAGTGGCTGCAAACAAGTTACTCATAAGAGGTGCTTGTGTCTATCTTATTGTGAAGCCACTGTTATTTATAATCAGTTATATATAGAAAGACTTAACCTCCAGCACCTCATGAAGCTGTCTTATTCCACTTTGGGCTGTGAAAAGAGCCATCCCGATGGGAAGACGTTCCCAACGGGACAGCACCATGGGGGGATCAATGTAACCCCCCCCCCCCCCCCCCCCCCCGCCATCCTTCTCTTCCAAGGGTCTGACTGATGTGTACTGGCATTGTTTTCCAGGAGGATCATTGAGTGGCATGTTGTTTTAAGGGCTACGCTCTAACCAAAGGGCTCCATTGTATGAGCCATTCTGCCTTTGGCTGCTAACAGCCCAGAGGCAGAGCCAAACAAGATGGACCTATTTTCAGGCTTTATGACAAGCTCAGTGGTGTCCGGCTTTAACGATGCCTTGAGTTACTCAATTACAAACGGTCCTCAGTATAAAATTCCTCTAACTTTTTCACTTATTCGAGTGATAATGTTTATTTAAAAATAAGAATGTTAGTTGTGTTAGTGAAAGCTAGTGATGGTACACCACAGTTTCCTGTAATAGCGTTCCAGCAGGGAAGTTTAATTAATATAAAGTGGCAAGACTGGGACAACACGGATCAGTCTATTTGAATACCCGCAACCAGCACTTAAAAGGGTTTCCAATGAATGATACTGTATCAAATGACAAGCAGAATTCAAATCACAATTAAATTATAACTATATCTTATTCAACATATTACTTAGACCACATGTAAGTTAAATATATGTAAATGTTATTAAATTGGGACAGGGGCACAAAAGCTTGGGAAAGACATGTAATGCAAAAAAATATATATATATTGTGGAACATCTCACAATTAACTATATAAAATTGCAATGGGTAAGTAACAAGATGATGCAAAATTGGGAAAACTGAAGGAAGACCATATGTGCACTAAAAAGAAGCTCTCTGTACACAAAGGTCACTCTTCAGGCCTTCAGGGGGCAATGCATGAAACACAGTGAACATTTCAGTGACACTTGTGAAAACTATGATAACACAGTTTGTTGCTACAATCTCAAAAGCAAGTTAAAACTTTACCCATGCAAAGAAAAAGACACACATATACAAGGTCCTGTAATGCGGCTGTTCTCTCTGGGCCCATGCTCCTTTAGGATGGACTGAGGAAAAGTGGAAAATTGTGGGTACACTCGTGCAAATAGCATGGGTAACTTGCTCATCTAGCCATTAATTCTGAGCAGTACATGCAAATTTACCTTTGACATGTGCACAAATAATTTTTCAGGGGTGGCATGCTTATTCAGCAAGGTAATACTGAACCACATGCTCTTCGTGTTACAACAGCATGGCTCCATAGGAAGAAAGAAAAGGTCTAGGTGCTAACGTACTGCAACTTAAGAAAACACAAGCAAATAGAAAAATGTTGCAAAAGCACACAAAACACAGCAGAAGAAGAATAAAACACAATGGAAGTAAAAAAAAAAAAAAAAT
>VVHJ01007118.1:8535-22565 GCA_015107715.1 Tylochromis polylepis
AAAAATAAAAAAAAAAAAAAAAAAAAAACAAAAAAAAAAAAAAAAAAAAAAAGACAACTGAGCAACAATAGGTCACAAAATGTGCAGTTTAAATATTTTTCCACCACTTAATATCAATGAGGTTAAACTTCTAGACTTTACAATACAGTGGCACTAAAGACTATAGCTTTCTAACTTGTCTGTGAATTGGAATCAATAACTGTCTTATACTAATACTGATAAACAGTGTGACTGAGTGTCTTTAGCAGCTGAAATTGTACAGCATTTTACTGTAGCCGTGGTTCAGAGGAGAATTAGCTCAAGGTAAAGAGAATAAAATAAATCACATACAGTGTCAAACTATGCATGACTGCAAATCATCAGCAATCCCTTTGGTCATCCAAGCAAGCAGCCTCTGTGGCTAGAAAGTGAAAATCCAAGCAGAGCAGTCAGATGTTATGAGTCTTAGTAAGGAGTTGTGCTGATGTCATCTGCGTTGGCATTTTTCAAAATAAACTCTTCATGGCTTCTATTCACCTAGTGGCACCCCAAGCAAAACACACCAGTCTGGCTGCAATCTATCTCAGCATGTTTATGTGGCAAGCTAAAGCAGTGCCATAACAGTAAATGGTTTCAGAACAACCCCAGGCTCAGACGGAGCCATATTCTACAGATCAGCTGCACACAGAGCTATGACCAATTCTTTTTCCTGCTAGATGGTGTTTTTAATGGCTCATCCCCGAGGACACCGCTGTTTGTTTAAGCCCAGAAATGCTCTACTTGTTTCATTATAGATGGTGTCTCCAGCCTGGGACCCTTGACCATCTCATCAGTTTCTTTCATCATTTTTTCTTGCCCCTAATTTCAGGAACATTAAAACTGTTTGGACAGACTGGCAAAACAAAAGTGACAAGATGAACTGAACAATGGTAGTGCCTTATCTTTCAGTAAGCCACTCACTTTAGGGAGCTTTATTGGGATAGCAAATGAGCAGAATTAGCTTAAGAAACAGATGTCTCTTTATTGCTGCTGACACAATAGACAACAGGGTAAAACCTAGCAACACAAGCCCAACGCTGAAGCCTTTGCGGCTAGAGCTCTATTCACAATTTAATCACAAGGGTCTCTTCAGGAAAAGTAGGGAAACAGTGCCCCACTCTGTCCACAGTGAGTTAGACAAACAGCATAGGTTTGTTCTCTGCAGGGCAGCGTGTCAAGGGCAATAAGGCTTAAATACTCAAGCAGAAGGAGGGCAAAGGAAAAGACAGTATGTCTGTAACACCTTCATGTCACAGAAAAGGGATTATTAGGCTAGCCTGTGATCAGTATACACAGATGCACACACACAAAAATACAGACTGCCCATTAACTATAGACATAGCTATTAAAGACACACCAGGGGTGCAAGGGGCTTTGTCCCACAAAACTGGGTCAAGATTGAAAATCACAAGAGGGTGGAATAAAGGAAACTGCATACAAATTAGTTGTGTGGGGGTGGGTTCCTCTTCATGGTATCTAACACCGTCACCTGCCTACCCTCTTTGCACATGGCTGCATTTGGCTGAAATTTCACACAGCTGGGATGAGACTAGCTTAAACCTCCCTTTGTGTTTCTGTCAATAATCATGTTTGCACTCTCATGATCCTACGGCTTTAGCACTGGTAAGTTATTTGCTGCTGCACCTCTACCACCTACATGACTGACTGATGTATGGCTTCTCCGGTGCATGAGGATCAACATAGCAGTTACTGACATGTTTTCTTTGCTTTGTTTCCTTTCATCTCTTCAGCCTGCCCCCAGTTTTACAGAGTTTTGATCAAACAGCGTCTCAAAAAAACCTGAATTAAAAAAAAAAGAAAAAGAAGAGCCTCGAAGTTCAAGTTAGGATCATGAAAACACAGGCGCTTTCCTATTATAATCACATTAGGAAACCTGTTCTTGTTGTATAAAACGATATAGACTTAAATGTGGGAATTTCTGAGTCTAGTTTTAGCACGTTAAACTACTTGTTGTTAAAATGCTACTACAGTTTACGGTGAGCAACAATAGACAAAATGAAGGATGGTGCAGTGCTGACCAGCCATTTTTCAAAAAGATATAACGATGTAATAATTTTAAAAAAAGATATTTCTATGACACCATGTTCAAGGTATTTACTGCATAAATACAATGTTAGGAGCAAGAATGCAAGCGATCTATACAGTATTTTGTTTACAGTGAATTAGCACCAAATGAAAAATCTTGATTTGATTAGCCAATATACCATGGATAATCCTTTTGGAAACATAATGTAACCAGAAGTTACACAAGATACTTAATTTTTTATTCTGTATGATTTTAAATGGGTGCTCAGGACCATAAACAGAGGTAATGTTTTCCTCCAGACATCTATAGAATGACAAACGCAGCCAATGCTATCTGGGTGGCTTTCAGTAGACAGCAGATAATAATGTAGATTTAAGGAGGTTCCACATTGGCTTCATTTTCCCGACCTGGAGGCTATATCCTAGTTTTACACTGTCTATGGTGAAGACGGAGAGCAAAGAGCTTGTACGAGCGCTTTCCAGACAGCAGATACATTTTTGGCCTAACCTGCATGACTTGAGACATTTTTACTTAGTGATGACACTTGCAAATGTAGTGTGGCTCAGATGTGGCTCAAAAGGAAAGTCGCAAATATGGGCTGCATTTGGACCAAACAGGTATTGCTACCTGTCCTTACAATTTCATATGAAGTGAGCAAATGTCTACCAGAATTACTGGACGCTGTTGTTTTTAAAACTGAAAATTATACCTATTTAAAAAATAATAGCAGCAAAGACTGGTAGAAGACTAATCCGTGAAAACAGACAGAATCTGAACGGCGGTCTTAGGACGATTATTAATGGCATTAGGTCCGTTTTTCCTTTTTGTACTCCAGTTCCAGCCCACAGTCTAATTGAAATTGTTTTAAAAAGTAGCTGCTTATTATGGCTGATGATACTTCTCTACATAGTTTTTAAGATGGTTTGCAGGTAGGCTGTTCCAAGCATCATGGACAACTTGGCAAAGTTCTAGTGTGGATTTAGGCCATCTTAGTGTATCATCATGTAATCCAAGAACGTCTTAATGATATTGAGATCCATGCAGGCCAGACCATCTGTTGGTTGGATTCTGCTGTCTGACTCACTGTTCTTCTTGTGGCAGAAAATAGTTGTTTATCACCCTGGATGGATATTCTGGCTCAATGTTCCACTTTAAAACAAACTTGGGACTGATTAGACATCTGCTTGAGGTTACTGAGTTGATGATACTGGAAAGAATTTGAACATAGAAAGTGCCTTAAACCATTGTGCAGCACTGCATAGATAGAAAAACTGTGACGGAGTACAGGCCAGGCTCATCTAATAACAAAGCGTGTAAGTACAAGGTATATACAACAACAAAGACACTGATGAGAATCTCCTAATCCTTTTAACTGAAAGACAAAGCTGAAGGAAGTGAGGGTGGAGAAATGCCAAGTGACCTGGTGCAATGCTGGTCCAAGGCACTCTTCTTGTAGTTCATGTAGTGTGCCAGGGGGGGCAGACTACTTTGGTAAGCTCTTTCAGTTCTTAACAGAAACCACAATGTGTACCACAATGTTTCTAAACTAGCATAGACCTGACCTTTATGAAAAAGTTCTGTCTTTGAAAGGGTTAGTGGATGAAAACAACTTCTAACCAGAGTCCTTAAATCTTTTTGTAAATCTCTACTAGGGACTGGAGTATTGTCTGTAGCAAGACAGTATAAAAAAATTGTATGCTTTATCAGCAACAAGAATTTTCCAAGACAGATATGCTGAAATGGTGAGCTGAATACGATATAGAAAGTCATTTTCTGAATGAATCCAAAACGAAAAATGAAAATACAACGTGAGAACAGTTCTCCACTCTGAGAAAAGCAAACAAAAAGATCTCCTAGATCTTTTTGGGAAACAACAGGAAGTTATTTAGAAAACCTTCAAACCAACTGACTTTGTATCTTAAGGACTTGCAGAAACAAGCTAAAAGAGTGCGTTGAACAGGCAGTGTTTTTTCTGACCTTCTATTTAATATTTAAAAGTACTAATAGGAGCACAAATAAAACTAAAGTGCATTTTCAATTAAATTTCAAAATAAACATATCATCTTTTGGATCACACACGTTTTTGAGCTCACTCTGTCAGATCGTTATGTCTTTGCTCTCACGTTGTAACTGATCTACCTACAGTCAATACTGACTTACACTGCAGTCAGAAACTCATTTTTGCTCATGAACGTTTCTGACACAGTAATATCACCCAGAAGTATTAAGGTTGCAGCCCTGATGACAGCTAGCTGTTTCCTCAAAGGCAAGAATAGGTGCAAGGCTTCTGGACCTTTCCACTAGAAAGGTACAATTGCTTACAACAGCAAAGAGCAACTAACATATTTTGCCTATTTTGAGTTGAATGAAAAGTGCTCAGGAAAAGACCATGGATGTTTTTAAATGTGTATAACTAGACATGTCATCATTTGTTGGGTTTTTTTTTAGCCCCAATCCCTTTTTCACTTAAGTGGTTAAGTTTAGAAAACCATTAGTGTCAATGATATCTGCACAATTCAGCTGGAACCTACCAAAACGGTGATGAGGCATACACGAGACTGCCCTGCACTGTGATGGTGGAGTGTTGTATGTACTGTATGTCATCTATCTTTTACCATGAATGAAAAACCTAAGACAACAAACTTGACTTGCACTTGATGAAGCTGCCTATGCTACCCAGATACATGCTGCCAAGCTAAGTTGCAGCTTGCTGGCTAACATGGGTAAAGCCTGCAGGAAGCCACAGGTAGTTACACGCACTTTATTTTTACTATTGTTTATGGCTGACTAAAATCAATATTACAAAGGTAGCAGAAAGCTAATCATCTAAGATTTCCTGTTGCATTTTCTTCCATCTTCTCCCGGAATGCATGATTTTATTTGAAAGACCAGTGTGGTATTGGTATATGGTATATGGTATACTTAAAATGAATACTGATGACCTTTGACATTCCAGCAAGTAATATGTGAAAGCCATATTCAAACCAAAAGGAACATTGCAACAAAAATTTACAAAAAGCTGATAGTATAGAACACAAATCAAAAGAAAAAAGAAAAAAGATTTATTTGCTGCTTGACAAAATCTGGACCAGTTACTGTGATCTCTCCCTTTGACCTAAGACAGATTTCTAGCACTTCAGCTGATAAATGCACCGCTTCGTGCACTACCAACTTTCCAACGTTGACTCTGTTTACACGTCACAAACAGTGCATTCAAACAAATCTGTACCAAAACAGAGTGTACGGCATTTTAGAACAAAACTGGGAACCATAAATGTTTTGGGGTTCTTTGTGAACAGTAGAAACAAATATGTAACTTTCTCTGAACGTGTGTATGTAGAAATTATGAAGGCTTGGCTGTCTTAGAAAATGCAAATGATTCTTTACAGGAAAAACCCTTGCAGGACATTGTGGTACTGTTGGTGGGAGCACGCCAGTGCTAATAATGCTATGGAAAGGAGCACTGGGAACATTTAAACTAGGCTGTAAGTGTTTATTAGTACACTGGGTCCTTTAACATTCAAAGTGAATGTAAGAAGACAAGTGGTCAATAGACATCTTGGAGTGGCATAGACAGGTGTGAATATCGATGTGCTTTAGCTGTCCACTCATGTTCTCAAACTAAGGGTTTAGTATTTGGCGCACTAGGATTTGGTTGTTTTTTTCCCCTAAAATAAAAAAAGATGGCTGCTGTTGTGTGAAGCATACTAAACAGCAAACTCATGGACCAACACAGCAAGAGCTCCAAGAGCTGAGGGCAACTGCAGAGTGTGAGAATTCTGTCACTATATGCATACGCATATATAATCTCTATATGCAAGCACTTGGCTTACCCAAGCATCTGGTCCATTATTAAACGTTATTTGTAAATTAGCCATTTTATTAGTCACGGTACTTTATAGTGACATATTTACTCAGGAAAATTGGAGAAGATATTTTATGAACTATATATAAATGTTTGTTATATTATTTCCATTTTGAAGATGATTTCAGTGACATTTAAACAAATATTTGTCTCACACCACAATAGAGTGTGCGAAACAGGGTAGAGCCGTGTCATTTCTCACAGGAAGTAGCCGTGTCCCTTCATTAAAATAGCAGTACAAACACAAGCACAAATACAATTGCTTACTTACTAAGCCATGCTTTCATTGTAGCACACAAAATAAAAGGCTGTAGGTTTGCTGAGTGCATTTAGAGAAAGTTACCTACAAAGTCACCCAGGAGGGCACTTATAAAAAGAGATGGGCTTTTGGAAATGAAGGAACAATGAATCAGACGGCCAGCTTCAAGCGGCACCTGTTATGGAGCAGAAGGACCAGGGTGGAGGATTGGAAGGAACAAAGGCTGAGCATTATGCTGCTGTTATAAAGAGCAGGTAAGCCTGTTTGCTTTAGAGGTGTTGTCCCAGTTGCCCCAGCAGCTATGAATTGCGGGGACGCCCGTGGCCTTTGTTTTCTGACACGAACAGGGGGTGTTGAGAGCAAGCTGCGGACACTGATGCATGACTGAATTCCTATTAGACTGGTAGAACTGGGTGAGTCTTCAGAACGTCCCGCTGTTACATAGGCAAACATTGCATCAATACATCTGATGGAGCAAATCTGATGAAGGCTTCTGAGAATGAATTATGTCACTACAATGTTTAAGATGACATAACATTTGACCAAAATGATACAAGAACTGTGTGTGATAGCCTTTTACTCCTTTCAGGATAAAAGAGCTGATGCAACAGAAAGTTAAATCCGTCCATCACACTACCACCAAGTCAGTCATTAATCCTCTCTAGAATGACTCAGGCCAAAGTCAAGTTAATTACTGAAATCTCAGAATGCAACAACATGCCTCATCATAGCAGAAGAAGAAACAGGAACAGTGAAACAATCAAACAGATTCAAGTTAAGCCACCGGGCCATAGTAAAATTATATTCCACACTGCCCATGCAGGAAGCAGCAGCTTCCTGCTGCAGCTTCCATAGTAATGATAATAAAAACAAAAAGTTTATTTGCATGGCATTTATCAAATCAGAATAGCAATGTATTTTACAAAAAGACACAATTGTAAGCAATTGATGTGTCAAATGCAGTATCAGAGATACTTTATTCTTATCTATTAAGCCATTGTAAGTCTGTGACAGACTGGAGACCTGCCCCGGGTGTACCCAGGTAGCTCAACCTATGGTAGCTGGGATAGGCTCCAGCCCCCCCGTGACCCTGACAAGAATAAGCGGAAGAGAATGGATGGATGGAGCTGTGAAACTAATGCAGTGATGATGCTGTGATGGTGTCATGTTTGCAAATGTTACTCATTACCTGTTGTGAATACAATGATGATCACAGATATGCACATGTAGGCGCTGCAACCTGACTCATACATCTATGAGTGTTGATGGTGAACGTTATGAAAATGTTGTTCAAGGATATCAAGACTTCCCATCATATCACTGTACATTACATACCACTTTTTTTTTTACTCTATTTGAGCTCTCAAAGCACCTTCTTGCCACATGCCTCATTCACAGAAGCACCTTTTTCTACGTCTAAGTGCTTTTAATCTAACATTCACACACTCGCACTCTAAACCTGCCAGGTCATCAACAATAAAACACAAATCACTTATACTTGAAAGAGAGGGGTAGGCGCTATCGGGACACAATTAGGACTTTATTCATGTTTTTGAAGTCTGAGCTTATGCATTCAGCTAGCATTCTATTATAGCTCGGAAAAGCTTGCTGAATACCCAACACAGAGCCCAGAGAGAAAGTGGAATCAACCTGTTCAAACAGAGATGGGCTGAGAAGTGTCATTCCCACGACGAGGTGTGCCAGCAAGCTTTGAAAGTATAATGAGTCAGGGCAAGCTTTCAGGTATGTTGCCACAGAGTTAAACACTGAGTGTGTCCTGTTTGATTTGAAGAGCTCCTGCTCTTAAATAGTCTTGTCTGTCAGCACCAGCAGATTCCACTAAGAGGCCAGAACAAAGGACTTTCCCGTCATTACTGCTTTGGGATTTCTCTCAATGCTTTGAATGACTGTGTGGTGAAAATAGGTGTGAGATAACTGGAACAAGGAGGATATAACATGTTGTCAAAAATACAACCATAGAGGGCAAATGTTTAGTCAAGTCCCACAACTGTCGAGAGCTTCTTTTTTCTTTGAAGAACCCACATGTTGCATTTCTGAATCCTGCGATTTATTATCAGTCCTCTTGAAGCTGCAGCATGTTTTGACACAGTGTCCAAAGGCTTACTTAATGTACACAGGCCTGGACCACCAACAGCATAGCGCTTTTCACTCCTCCATTTCTCAACACATTACCTTGCAAATCTGTTAGTCCCCAACACTCACTTAGCTTTCTGACAGCTGTTAATACCCCAGCATTCACCTGCACTTTGTCAAAAGAAAGGCAGTCCATCATTCGTAGCAGAGAAAAGCAGAGCATTTAGCGGGGGATGAGTGAGAAGTTGCATGTTTGATCTGCTGAAATATTTGCAGAAGGATTCCCATATGTAGAGCCAATTATGTGTGTCGGAGGGAGTTTCCCCACACCTGCCCAGTATGAGCTACAACAGACTGCACAAACTCCACCCTGTGATCAGAGCTGTATTCCAAACACTTATTTTATCTGGCTTTATTGCATTGTGCTGCAAGCCTTTTTGCCAGAAAGAATGCTTATCATGGATAATTCTGCAGCACCCTGCATTATTTTCTAACTAAACTATGATCACAGTAACTAAACACTAAAAAAAGAATGATTACTATTAAAACACTCATTTTCTTTCTGCGACAGAATACAAACTCGGTCCTCCTGTACTAAAGATGGACGTGCTATTGAAGAAAAAAAATTTGTTCTTGGAACTGCATTATTATATGATTTTTATTTTCAGCAAGCACCTACGTAAGCTTTGGCAAGTTACCTCTCTTTATCAAGAGATCAAGGATATTATAGACATAAAAACAGCAAACCATAAGCAAGGCCTTCTCTGAAAAAGCTGCTGTCTGCATTGTAGCTTAGCATTTCAACATTAACGGGGCCCTTCGCAGATGTGCAAGCTACCTGTGACGTGTGCACTAAAGCAGCCCGTCACAAATCAACAGTAGCATCATCATCAATGTTGGTGCTTTTGAAATCTCTCCTTGACAAAAAGCCAGATGTCCTTTAGCCTTTTAAGACTATAGCACACAGAGTCCATGATTTTGGCCATCAAGTTTTGACCGGTCACAACACAAGACAGTCTTCTACTTCTCCTCGGTCCATCTTAGACGAGCTCGGATGAAGATAATTATAGATAACTAATGCTAAAACTTACTATAGTCAGATAAAAGTAAAAGTACACTTCTGGGGACCTGAGATGTTACTATGTACTTACAAAGCTAACTGAAATAAAATAATGTTTCGCTTTAGGTTTTGGCAATTTGGTGATATTAGTCAACGCATTAAGCATGAGGAGGCTTTGACTCATTTGTACACTGAGCACTGTGATTGTTTTGTAATATATGTTATGTTATATATGTGTAATATATGTTAACCCCCATGCTTCCTACTTCATCATCATATGATAAAATCAAGTTATTTGCGCAACAGCTCGGTAAGGCTGTGTAGTTCTTGCAGAGTTTGGGGTTATGCTTTAGGTCATTGTCTTGTCATAGATGAAAACTGGCTCCAGTCTTGCAGCATTCACATGGTTTAGTATAGCTTTATAAAATGCAGGGAGGGAACATTTTTTTTAGAACACAGGAGTGATGTTTACTTTGGTAGATGTTCGATTAAAAATTATTAGTTCATGTTTATATGAACTGGGGAGCTTTTGAGTTAATTTCTTTCATCAGAATGGAAAATTCAGATCATCAGTTTGAGTATTTGGCCCTTTAGAAGCCAGTAACTACATTCATTATTGTGTTTTTCAGCAGGACTTCTTGGACTCATTGCCTCGCCAGTGCCTTAAAACAATATAGCTTTCCAACACGGCTACCTGCAGTGAGTTAGTCCAGCACTGTTTTTGTTAGAATCCCTCCTAAGTCTTCCCTGTGTTGAGAGCTTGAATGTTCATTTTAACTGTTGGGACTGTTGCCGTCTTTTCAGCTAGGTAATTTACCATCTAATGGCAAATGGAAGATCACTGTTAAATGACATCCAACTTCTGTTTTTCAATATAAAACAGGTCTGTGACTAAGTATTCACAAAGCCTTTGTGCTAATAATTCAGTGCATCATAGGGCAAGACAGATCACTTTCCTTTGTGAAGCATGCCAGGATAACGGAGCGCTGTTAAAAACTAGGCAGGTCATCCGCCCTGACCAAAACCTCAACTTGAACCCGAGTCCTGCTCCCAAATAAGAAGCAAATGTTTTTTCTGGACAGATTTATGAGATACTATCACTTAATGTAATGCAAACTATGCAGTTCAGTAAAACATATGCCGACTAAAAGTAGGACGGCAGTGAAAATAGGGTCGATGCAATGACCTACTAATCAAGCTGTCATGAAGAAAAGCTGCCCATGATGGTATAATTTACTGTGGCAATCTCATGCTCTTTTAGATAGTGTTTAATTTAGGTTTTAGAGGCCACGTTAGAAAACATCACTGTCCCGCTGACACACAAAGTACAATGTGTAATCACAGGACATCTTTAATACCTATGCTATGCTACCTAATACATATGCTCATTTAGAGACACAATGTTGAAAGCATTAGGCAAGTTTTGGGTTCAGTCTGTATCATAGGCACGTCTGAAAGCTATATGGTACATGCAGATCTAATTTCACTGCACTATGACTAGGGTTTAAGAAAATGCCAAAAATAATCTGTCCATCTATTCATCCATCCATCCATCCACTTCCACTTATTCAATCCCAAAAAGTAAGAGGTACTAAAAAGAAACAGTTGGACGAAGATTTTGCTGTTAATTTGGTTGATTAGCAACAGGTTAGTTAAATGACTGGGCATTAAAAAAACAAAATCCATCAAGCAGAGATTCTCACAAGTAAAGATGGGCAATCTTACCAATCTGCAAAAAACTGCACCTACAAATTGTGGAACAGTGTCAGAATAATGCAAAGACTTAAATATCTCCTCATCTGTATCATCAAATGATTCTGAAAAATCTGTAAAAATCTCTGTGTGCAAGGGAAGAGGCTGAGAATTAACTTGGGACCCTTAGGCAGCACTGCAATAAAAACAGGCATGAATCTGTCACGGAAATCACTGCACGGGCTCAAAAAACACTTTCAGAAATCACTGCCTGTGTACACAGTTTGCCATGCCATTCACAAATGCAGGTTAAAGCTCTGTCAAAGAAGGAGCCTTATGTGAACATGATCCAGAAACACTGCCATCGTCTCTCGTCCAAAGCTCTTGTAAAATGTGTAGTGTAAAACTTTTCTGTGAACAGAAACATTTGAAATTCTCTTTGGCAAACATGGACAATGGGTCTTCCAAGCTAAAGAACAGAGGGACCGTCTGGCTCGTTATCAAGGCTCATTTCAAAAGTTTGCAAGTCTTATGATATGGGAGTTTATTCATGCCTGTGGAACAGACACACCACCCGTGTGGAAATACAGATGTTTTAGACAAAACATGTGCTCCCACTAGATGATGTCTTTATAAGGGATGGCGTTTCAAATTACAGTAAAACAAGGTTAAACTCCATACTGTAGTTTTACAACATGGCTTGGTAGTAGACTAGCCCAGGTGCTGAACTGCATTCCAGACCTTTATTCAGCTAAAAACCTTTGCCACATCACCAAACAAAGAAACAAACTGTAACAAAGAAGACTCAGGACTGTTAAGCTGATATAATCTTGCATCAGTCAAGAATGGTACAATATTCCTCTCCCAAAAGTCCAACTGGTCTCCTCAGATCCCGGGCATTTTAGGACTGTTGTTAAAAGAAGAGGGGATGCTACCAGAATTACAAAACTGCCATCTTAGTCTAAGTATCGATTGTTGTGAAAGAAATTCCTGACAATCCAATTAAAACTGAAGATATTTCCATCTGGAACTAAGAGATGGACTGACAAAGAGAGTGAAAGACTGATGGTTAAAAAAAAAGATTTTGGGGTAGATTAAAGCTCTTGGGCCCATCAAATTCTTACTCTCTGTTCAGAGCAGATCAATCAATGCTATCAATAGGTTTATGTGGCAGAGTGAAACCTCTTATTACAGCTCTAAATGAAGAAGTTCAACTGTATTGATTGGACAGGAGAAAGGTTGAGAACAATGCTACTCAAAAATCAATACGGGATGAAGAACATGGAGCTAGATGATTGTATCCCACCAAATTGTGCCACGACATACATACACTTACAAGGTGAAAACACAACCAGCAACAGTGGCTTGTACTCATGCACCGAAACTGAACTCAGTGATAACCATCTGTCCATTAATTATCTATGCAATCATCTACCCATTTTAGCTGCTTACAGCACAGAGCTGTTGTTTTGGGGTTTTTTGTTTGTTTTTGTTTTGGTTTGTTTTTTGTTGTTTGTTTTTTTTGGGGGGGGTCAACACGGTTACACTTGAGAGTATGAAGTTATGTACAACTAGACAACAACTACAAGAACACTTCAATGTGATACTGCACAAAGAAGTTAAGAAGTTTAATGGCTCAGAGTTTCTCATCTCTGTCAGTGATCTACCATAACTGGGGTAAGGTTGCATAAATGGCTAATTGCCAGTACTTAATGGTCTCCTGCTGAGACCCCTTTACAATATGCACAACTAAAAAGGCATCAGGATTTCAGTTGACAAATGGTTGCCACAATCACACTTATAGCATTAACTGGCTTATGGTGTAAGCACACTAAGATGAGCCCTAACAAGGGATGTCTATATCAAGATTAGTCAACTTATTAAACCACATAGGCAGATTAGGTGTCTAATTCCACTGACCCTCTGAAATAAATCTGGATTTTTTTATCCAAGGAGCTCCAAATCTATGACTGAAGCCAAGTTCTAACAGCTGCTCCAGTAGACAGACCGCTAAAGACCCTCCACAAACAGATGATCCGGTCAAGCAATCCTTATCAGGCTGCGTGTGCTTAAAGAAATCAATTTCATTAGCTTTTCGCTCTAAGCAACACACTGACTGATTCCCTTTATTTCCACTTAAAGGGATATGTCAGTGTGAGATGATTCTACTAAAAACACAAAATTGGGAGGAAGTCGCATAAATCTTTCTATTCAAATTCCTACACATTATACACTTGCATCTACGGGATATTTTTTTATTTTTGTTTGTTTTTCTTTTTTTTTTTAATATTTTGGACTTCTACTTTAAATATTACTGTGTAGTTAGTAAAAGGATTGACACCAGAAATATAAAATGTTATATTTAATATACCTTTTTATGTTCTAAGAAAAAACGAAGCAATTGATGAAAGGTACAGATTTAAACTATAATAACGTAAATGAAACAAAATTGTATTATATTTTATTATAATTCTATAATAATTAATGTGCACGTAGGTACTTTCATGAACACTTGGGTGTTCACACTTAAAAGAACTAAAATTTACACATTTTACAGATTTTCAGACTATAAAACTTGTTGTGGTAAAAAGTGCCTTCTTTAAAAAGTGGCAGACAGTCAAGGGTAACGCTGGTCGTGTGGCCATATGTCGTATATGGTTGTATTTCACATAAGTACTTTTTAACTTAAGAACAACTATTTTTCAAGCAAGTAATTGGATATAAAGTTAAACATGTCATTTATGAAACTAGAAACTTAAATGATTTTATGTTCGAAGGGAAATACTCAACAGAATTCATTTCGTACAATTAAAAAAAAAAAAATCACTCACATGAAAATAATCACCTTTATCATGCACTGGGCCATGAAGATTGCCTTTTATTAAAGGTCAGGTGCTTGGGAGCCTCCATGTATTTCTCTCCTATAGTAAGGAACATTAAAAAAAAAAAAAAAAAAAAAAAATAAATAAAAAAAAAAAAACATAAATAAATAATA
>VVHJ01007130.1:4810-16497 GCA_015107715.1 Tylochromis polylepis
GCTGTATGTGATGAAGCTTCCTCTCTGTGGAGCAACTTTTTTGCTGTTGTTGGTGAAGCACATACTTTGAGCTGCTAGAAGGTCCATTAATTTTCACATAAAAGGCTTCCATGATTCCATGGGTTTGTACTGTCAAAGCTTTATAAGGCTTTCAGGGCTTAATCATCATCACTGTTGATGGTAATTAAGGAGCCCTGTCTATTGACTTACTCTTTGGGCAGACATGATAGGCTGAAGGAAAACTCCCTGCGGTGGGAGGACCGGGACCCTGTGTTATGTTAGGATCACTGCAAATCAATATAAAGTTGGTCTCAGCTTTATTCACTGGTAAAGATTTTTATTTTATCCAGAGGGGGATGGTGCCTTCGAGAACGACAGTCAGCAGAAGGGCATATTGAATAAATGTTGTGACATTCTCAGTCAATCAACCCAGATGAACACCTACAGGTGTATTATTAGTATTATTATTGTCCAGTCTCTACCTTGCAATATACAGTAAAGCGCCTTGAGGTGACTGTTATTCTGATTTGGCGCTAAAGACATAAAACTGAATTTAACTGAATTAAATTGGAGATTTTGGACCGACGTATTAAACAAACATCATCAAATTACCAATTGAGGGAATATCTTTTGGAATATATTCCATCCCTCCAATAGAATTCCACTTGCACTGGAGTTGCACTGGCAGCTGTTCTGGCCCAGCACCTCACTCCTGTTAGTCAGACTAGGGAAAACAGTGCTTGGAGATAACGCCGCAATCAAAACTACTGCAGCTGTTATATTGAATATAACCAGGATACAACCAGTTGAGTCTACTAAGAGACAGAAAGCGTGCCGGTATTTATGATCTTTATGAAAATCCTAATTATCCTTGGATTATTCAGTAACATGGTAACCTCCCGACAGTGTGGGTATATGCTATAATATTATACAATAACCCACAATAAAGGGTATAATTTAAAAAAAAAACAACAGCAAAAACTTCTCTCCCTGCTGTGCACCTTGACTGTGTTGATACATTCAAACATCCTTCAGCTGCAGCTGTAAATCACCTCTGTCTGCTCTCTGCTGTTGAAAAGTTTCCACAGTTATTGGGAAGTCAAGTTTATTCAGTGGAACAGTTAACAGGCAAAAAATCAATTATGAATGTGATGTTAATCCATCCATCCATCCTGAACTGGATAAGTGGAAGAGGATGGATGGATGTTGATTGGCAGGAACAGATTTTGTACTGAGAAAAGGGATCTGATCTTGAACTAAAAGGTTACTCAGAGAGTTTCCCAAGGACAAAGCCACACTGTGTAATTCTGAATAATTAGTCCGGATCTGCACCAAATTCCTCATTTGCTCTTGCCCCACTTCTACACCATGATTCATGAAACTTGCGTTTGTAGTTTTGGGTAATCTCTGTGACAGACATACAAATGACACCTCCTCGCCTCAGCTCCCGCCACGCTGGAAGAAATATTAATGTCTACAGCAGATAAAAGAAAGCTGAGCTGTCATGCTGTGTGGACTTTAAGATCTGATGTGACTGCATCATCACACTGAGCTTATTTCTAGAGCTTCCATAAAGCACGAATCAAAGGTGTTACCAGTGACAATGGCTGGATAGATAGATGTGGAGTGTCCCAGTAAGCCGGGACAGTGTAAAAGGGAGCCAGCATGGACTCTGCATAGAGTTCTGCCATCATAATCACATACGACTGCGACATGGTGGTGAACAGCGATTGCCCCAGCCTAACCTCCATCCTTGTCCCTTGTTATTATCTGCATGTTTCCACCTAGCTGTCTGTAAAGAAGTACATATAGTTGGTTCATGAAAAACAGAGAGCTGTTACAAAGACAGACAAAACATAATTTCAAAAACAAATCCTCAGGATAAGAAGTGAACCTGTCCTGCATGGCAGCGTAATCAGCACTGAATTTGCTTCCGGCAGACACATTTTGTTTTACAAACATGGGGAACATTGTGTAAAGTGTAAATTCTTCCAATTCGCTTCTTTGAGGCATATTACGAACGTGACAATGAGCAAAACACCCGAGAGCGCATTAAGCACACCAAAGGGTTTTTTTGGTCCCATTTAAAATTCAGAACATTATCTGCATATCAAACAACAACAAATCACTACGCAAGACTGATTAAAATCACAGCGCCTTCGGTAACCGCCGACTTCTGCTTTGTGTAACTTCACAGAACCCGCCCTTCGCTGCTCCAATTTCAAAATATGGACTGTGGACTATGGCGTGGTGGCATCCACATGCAATATTACTCATCGATATGCTAGTGTGTCTGTGCACCATGACCAAGAGCAATCTTTTAATAATTCAGAGTGTTTCTCATTCACAATCCTGCAGGACTGTGGCACAAGTGCTGTGACACATTAACCAAACCTCTGTCAGCCACAGAGGTGTGATGAGCACAAGAGCTGCCCCTGGCAGGATGGTGGGTTGTGAAAGAAAAGGGAGGCGGTGAACACCTGAGACATTGTGACTAACACACACACACACACACACATACAGAGAAATCAAACTGCTATCAGTCTGCACAGATCAGATTGGGTGCTAGGATTATTATTTCTTTTACCCATACACAATGCAACAACAGTCCACTTCATTTTTCCAGATCCTCCTGAAACCGGTGAAGCGATACAAAATGCCTATCAAATTTCATTAGAGCCCGGTCTTCTGTGTTTACAAGAGGCCTGATTGGTTTATACAGGTGTGATGGCAGCAGAGCTCTAAAAACCATGAGAGGGAATGTCAATGACCTGCCTGCAGCTAATGGTCCATGCTGTAATGAAAGTGAGAAGACACTGACCAATTCCATGCATACCTCCCACTGCTCCCATTTGAGACAGACCAGTTTGGGTTTGTCGCCCTTCATTAGTCCTCAGCCCTGACCGGGCATCATGGATGAGCCTGTTACAAAGAGATGAGGGACCTTAAATAGCCTCAGAAAGCACATTACAGTAGCATGACTGGAAAGGAAAGTGGGGAAAAATAGACTTTGCATCTATTACAGCCATATGAGTGTAAAGAACAATGTAATGACTGCCTTGAAACATGAGCACCATGGAGACAGGCAATTAATAGCACTGGATGACATTATTATTCTCAAGAAGAGATGAAAGCAAAGAGAAATGAGTGAAAATTAAAGAGAGGGCAACATTTCAACAAAAGACAAGGGCAGGAGAGGGCGACATGTAATGCTGACTCCTTAAAAAACAGACAAGTGCTATGAGAAAGCATGCTTGATATATCAGGTTATGCTCTGTATTTCTTTTTGCCAACATGTGAAAATGCTGACATGGGACAAATGCCCACAATATTCCCAAAAGCATCCAAAATGAAAAGCCTAGGTCGAAGCCCTGCCAGAAGGTCCGCTGTAGTTAGCTACTTAAAATTAATTGTCAGACAGAGAGATAATATGCAGCTAATGCTAACTCACCATGTGCACTCAGCATATTCTGTGGGTCTGAAGTGCACCGAGGACAATAAACTTCAGCAGATAAGTACTGCGAAGGAACTGTTAAAGCCAGGAGGATCATTAGGATACAAGTTTAACTCAAGTTTGTGTGTGATGGAGCTTTCACATGCAGGGCAACTGTGTCAGCATAAAAGAGATTCCACTGCTGACATGATAGCAATAATGAAAACAGAAATTACAGCAGCTCTCCTCCTTAATCCGTTTTTGAGTCTCCCATCTAGTTTGCCTGCCTTGTGCTCGTCCATTCCCCCACTCTCGCTGACTTCATCTGTCTGAGGTCTAGCTTGTATCCTATATCCCACACAGGTCCTGCCTCCCCCTCAACATCTGTTCCCTGTCCTTGCCTTGTGCCAGGGGCAGCTATACCCACCAAGACACCCATACCAGCTATGCCGCTGCCTGCCAAGCATCAGATCAAAGAGGACAGCTGTCGAACTGATCTGCAAGCCAGCACTGCTGTATGAATGAAAAATGTGCAGGGGAGAAAAAAATTAAAAATAAACATCCAGCACCATCAGCAGCACCAGCATCCTGGAAAATGGGCTGGTTGGTTAGCGGACTGCTGAGCCCATACGGCCAAAGCCTGGAGGCACCGTGATCTGTTTTTCCCCACAGCAAAGAGAATTCGCAGGTCACAGATGGTGTTGCTCAGAGGAGAAAAGGGACAAGCGGACAAGAAAATTAACTAGATTAGACACTACCTAGGACCCTGTGAGAGGCTCATATGCACAGTATGCATGAACCAACAAAGAAACAGAGGAATGTATGACATTCATGAGGGCCCTGTTCTTTAGTGAGGTAAATTGCTCGGTTGCTTTCCTTTGCATCAGTGTGTATTTGACCTGATCTTCAACACCTTGCAGCAAAATCAGTGTTGTTTGAAGTTTTTGGAGATGAAAGAAAGTGCTGTCTTTCAAACTGCTCGGGTGTATTTGAATGATATTAAATGAACCTGCAGGCATTTGCCTTCTACACACAGACCGCTTTTCAGTAAAGCTTTGAGCAAAATGAGCAAACAGAGTGTGCTTCAGCATTCAACAAATCCATCAAATAGGTTCAGTTCGGTCACACAAAGCAGATGGAAAAAAAAAAGCAGTCTCTTACACGACATATAAAGTAAGTACAAAGTATTACACGACTGTGGTGTCCAAATTAGCAGCGCATGTATGCCAAAATGTTATGTGTGTATGAAATTTGAAGGGGTACAAACTCACTTATGGCTGAACAATTCACGTTAGAGATTTAGTTTGTGGTTTGTACTTGAGATTTTTTAGGATTCTTTGCAAAAGATCTGTAGCATTAAATGGTTTTAGAAAGAAGCTACTTTCAGCTTCTCTCTTATTCACAATGGGTCACCCCAGCAGGCATCTTCATGTTTGATTTTTTACGCTAGTTGCCCTTCCTAATGCAACCCCAAAGCGTTTTGCATCTCCTCCTGGGATCAAACGATGGATCTTTGGCTTGTTAGGTGAATGTGTTAACCACTATAGTATGGAGCAGCAAATAAGTGCTGGATATGACATGAAGTATTATTAATGTTTGGCAACATAGACTCAAACCTTTGTAGTAGTAATAATAATAACAATACTTGTGTATTTTTTATATCAAATTTAAACTCATTTGTTTGAATTAAGATTATTTTACTATGAGGCACTGTTGTTAGCACAGTTGCCTCATAGTAAAAAGGTCTTGGATTCAAATCCACCACACCTTCCTGGAGCTTTTCTGCATGAAGTTTGCATGTTCTCTCTGGGTACTCCAGCATCCAACAGTCCAAAGACATGAAGTTAGTGGAGTTAGGTTATCTGTCTCTCTGTGTTAGTTACCCCAAAATAATCAGGTAATAGATTTTTTTAAAAAATTAAATGACAGGAGAGTTTTTGTTTTTTCACAATTTACTTTAGGCATTTCTGTGAATTAACAAAAAACTCAGTTTTATAATTACAGGACAGTCAATGAGCTACAGCTACTAGAATGTTTTCTGTAGTTTTACACATTTCTTACAATTTAAGCCCAAAGAGTCGGCTCTCTTTCACTTACTACAGTGGAATTTCTTTATCGTGTAGAAAAAACTGTTAGTGTCCTGTTGAAATTGAACTTTTTTTCTTATAGATTAAGATTAAATTAGATCAAATCAACTTTTTTATACTGACAGAAAGAGGAGCTTCACTTGTCTGGCCCACTTAACATCAAAGTGAGCTGTATTTGGACCATGATGCAAAATGAGTCTGACACCCCTGCTTTACATGGTTCAGAGTTTAAATTCTATTCACAAATAAAGGACTGCGTTTAATACATAAGGCCAATTTTGATATAATAGAGTGGTGTGAGAGCTCCAGCGATACCACTTAAGATAAGGAGCAAACTTTAAAATCTAAACTGATATTCCAATATAAAGCACTCACAGGAGTGAGTGGAAGGGACAGATAAATATCTAGTCTGTAAATATGTTGTCATTTCAGCACATTTTACTGCACCCTATGGCTAAACCTCACAGTAAAGCAGCCTCACCACCATCTAGTCAGCAAAGTCCTTTGGGAAATAAAGATTACAACCACAGGACACTGTTACAGGGAGTTCCAGTCTAGACTGAATTATTCATTTTTTTTCCCCCAGATCTAGCCTGAACTTTACTTAAATTGATATCACGTAATGACAAACTGTCGTTTTTGCTCAGTCTAGCAAAAACACTGCACCTCACTTGAATTTGACAGCCTGATGCACAGAGAGCTCGGCTCCAGCTGGACAGGATTAAAATGTGTATAAGATTTCTAATAATTCATACAGTTTTGGTTTAACTAAGTTTTATATGAGCCCATCAGAATTCAAAATCAAATTTCACTTGTAAGATTAACATTAACAACAACAGTATCATTTCATTATGGGATATAGTAAAATAATTGAGCACATCTCCCTCACGCTAGTAACTTCACAGCCTAAAAACTTCCTTTGCCTCCACATATATATATATAGGCCGACTATTGCAGCGTATTACAGATGTGGGAGTGATAGACTAATTAAAGCACCTCAGGGGTGCCCAAGGATGCGAGCAGAGCCAGAATACGTAGTAACCTCGGATCCAATTAGGGTGCACCACCATTTGGCTACTCTTGCATTATTAAGTATGGAATTGCTGGACCTTGGATAATGGGGAACGCCATTAAGAATACAGCGTGGGGAAAATCAGCTACTTTCCTTACCTTGTTTGTTGAATCTACACAGGTGTTACAATTAAAAAAAGAAGTGCATAAATTGATCAGAGATCGGTATGCCTGCAATTCATTTTTCTTCTGGAGAGCACAAGATTATACAGGTTTGATGTGATGAGGCAAGAATGACAGGAAGTGCTGCAAGTTTAGGAAGGAGCAGTTAAACTGAAAAACAAGCAATTTAGGTTTGGCACGGTCTAATAACTCAAGAGTGCTGACAGTCTCCTGCTGGGAGACAATTTAGTCGGACAGGTTGATAAAATGAGCTGATTTCCCATCACCGTGACATCACACGTCCCATCATATTTTCATTCATAACCACCAACAAGCAACAGCCAAGCAAGATGAAGGTAAATGTCTTTAATCAAAACATCGTGCAATCACTGAGAAAAGTGAAATAATTAATGCGTGCAGCACCAGTAATGCTGCTCCGGTGGAAAAAAAAAAAAAAAGGATCTGAAGGGCTTAAGTAAATTATGAAAAGGCTAATTGCGCTTCATTATTCATCTTGAGTTCTCAGCTACAGCTCAGCATGCTCACTGCAAACATGCAATAATGATACAACCTCTCACTGCGTGATCAATTCCTTTGATAAATAATGACTCCTGAGGTTGGATGACAGCTGAGGAGTTGGCTGTAATGAGCCCTATAGGCCTTAAAACAGGTGGGCTTTGAATCTGATTAGATTGATTTATTAATCTGCATTACATTTATAAAATTTAGAGTGTTAAACAACCTCCAAGTGCACAAACTTGCGCCAAGGCAGCTCGCTCTCTCACTTTTAATAGAATAGTAATGAGAACAAGCGCAAAGTGCAGGCTTTTGTTATTTGCTCCGCTGAAACTCTCTTTAATAAACTTGACTTAAGCCTCAAGTTTGACCTTATTTGATCTTGAAGAAGAGGTCAGAGGTCCAAAGTAACGTGATATTTAGAATCCCCATAACATATATCAACATATACATGTCGTCAGTACAAACAATGGCAGTAAGAAACAGTATCAACGAAGCTATATGGAGTTGTTTATCACTATGACCTTCAGATCATTCAGACCTATTGACCTTGAAGGAGAGGTCAGAAGTCGCATGTGACACGATACTTTAAGTTTTTATATGGTACTTTCTATACGCTGATCAGGCATAACATTATGACCACTCACAGATGAAGTGATTTACAATGACTCTCTCTTCATCTGGCACCTGTTAGTGGGTGGGATGTATTAGGAAGCAAGTGAACATTTTGTCCTCAAAGTTGATGTGTTAGAAGCAGGAACAATGGGATTTGAGTGAGTTTGACAAGTGTTAAATTGTCATGGCTAGGCGACTAGATCAGAGCATGTCCAAAACTGTAGCTCTTGTAGGATGTTCTTGGTCTGCAGTGGTCAGCATCTATCAAAAGTGGTCCAAGGAAGCAACAGTGGTGAACCAGTGACAGGGTCATGGGGAGCCAAGGCTCACTGATGCACATCAGGAGTGAAGACTGGCCTGTGTGGGCAACAGGTGAACTACTGTAGGTCAAATTGCTCAAAAAGTTAATGCTGGATCTGACAGAAAGGTCTCAGAATACACAGAGCATCTCAATTAAGCATCTGTGGGATGTGCTGGGCAAACAAGTCTGATCCACGGAGGCCCCACCTTGCAACTTACAGGACTTAAAGGATAATTAAGTCGACCTTGAAAACCTTGCTGGATATAAGCCAAATTTTAATGACTTGTTAACATGACCCCACTCTACAGCCCTACAAAGTTTGATCAGAATTCATTTCAAATTTTTCAAGCTGGCAGTGGCCAGTGGTCCCACTCAGCCTCCCAGTAGATACACCTATGGTATCAGTTTCAAAATCATAGGTGACTTCCTTCAAGTCATCACATTCACAAGATTTTCAGAAAGCTTGACCTCTGACCTCGACTTTGAGGTCGACGCAAACTAGTCCAAGATTTTTAGTAAATACACCTATGGCGTAGATTTGAAACTCCTACGTCGCTTTGTTCTCGAGTTATCGCATTCACAAACTTCGACAACACGACGACATCATTTGTACTTTTAAAAAAATGACTCGCATGCAGACGCTGCCAAAAACATAACCTCCTGTGGTGGCGGTAATAATGAAAGCACATGGCGGATGTGTACTTGTTATAAAAATTTTATTTTGAATAAAACAACGTAGCCATATTACATGTAGTGTGGTCCGTCTATTTTACATACCTCAGGAGAAGCGACACAGTTCTGCCATGGTACGGTTCATCATGATCATTAAAATCATCATCACCATCAGTTTACAGTCAGAGGAGGTTATAGTAGTGTTGTTCAATCTCACAAGTTTTACAGGGTAGCATATAGCACAACAACACGACGCAGTGAGGGACCAGTGCTAGAAGGCCAGTGGGGAAAAAAAACAAAACAGCCCAACAACAGATAAAAATACTACTCATCATAACGGGAGGCTAGCTTCAGCAGGCCACAGACCCATTGTGGTACAGTAATAGTAACTTCATTTTTTTTTTCTTTTTAAACTTGGTAACTCCTCATTGCAGTGTACACCAATACAGTGAGCTAAAGCTTAGAAATCTATACCAGGTTGCTCATGGTTGTAAATGAACACACAACTGTTTGACGAGTTTACGAACCACAAAAACAAAACTGTGTCTATGAGTCTGAGGTAGCAAGGCAATCATGGCTTTCCTCTGATTTCTGAACATATATCTCTTTAAAAAAAAACAAAAAAACCCCAAAACAAACCAAACCTATTCTACATGATAACGGCGGGCCTCTCATAAACCCAGATTCAAAACAACTTTAGATTTAAATCTATAACTTCCAAAACCTTTTATACACAATCCCACAATAATGCATCGACTCTCACCTCTGTCCTCCACGTGTGGGACGACAAACTTTGTAGGCACAGAAGGGGTAAAAGTTTACATTAACAAAATCGCAGCTGAGACAAAGTCTGCCGGCATATCAATGCTTTTTAAAGGGGAACTTGACATCAAGCATGCTACGAGATAGATAGGAAAACAAACCAGGTGATCCGAGAGGTGACAATCTACATTTCGGAAACGATCCTTTCAGCCACCAGGAGCAGTGTGTGCGCTCCCCAAGCATTTAACGAAAGTCTGGGGCTACTCGGAGCTCGATGGTACAAAGCAGTGGAATGACAAATAAAAATGGAACAACTTGATTCCCAGTAAAGTCAACAGGATTAGAACAAAATCCCAACCACCCTCTGAAAAACAAACCAAAACAAAAAATCTATACAAAGCCCCGTGTCCATATACTCATCTGCATATACCTAAATAAATCACTGACAAATGTTCAATTCAGTACAATCTACAGTTCATAAAATGTACAGTTTGCATAGTACAAGACAAGGTGGTAAAAGTAGTTAAGTTGTCTGCTCCTGTGCGTCTTTGGGATTTAGGGACAGGGGATTTTGTTTGTGTGGGAATGGTCTCTCCATCCTCCGGTCAGTCCTCACATCATCTGAAAACACAGAAAGCAAACGCTTTGGATCAGATGACAAAAATCAACAATCTTGAAACACGACAGTGCCTCAGTTCACATACACCCACAGAAAAGCTAGAATTTATGCGTCTCTTTGGTTAGTCCCAAGTGCTGCAGGTGAACCCGCCTCATTTCTCTTCATCAAGACATAACCGTGTGGAAACGTCAGAAGTTCAAACAAAGTAATCGGGTTTGAAAGCTGGCAAATGGACTGCAGTCCCTCAAGCCAGTTAGAGTCCATTAGGAGTGCAGAGGGGGGAAAGTAGGAGGCGGGTATAGATGAATCTGGGAAGATTTTACAAATCAGAGCTCTCCTCAGAAATGAAATTAGGCACTCAAACCAAAGCTTTGTGCTAAACTTAAAGGAGAGTGCATGGAGCGCTGTCCGCCGAGGACTATAAAAAGCCAGGAGTGGAAGATGTTTGGGAAATGAACTCATTAGATTTAATATTCAATTGATGTGGTAATGCTTGTGTTGTGTAACACTGCTGCAGATGAGAGTCAGATGAGGTTGCACTATTGTACAGAGGAATGTACTCCAAAGCAGGTGGTAAATAAACACATCATTAACATCAAACCTGCAGCAGAGCACCAGCGAAAACAAATAAAACTAACAGATGAGGCGAGCTGTGGTTCACATAGCATTTGTAGCCAAAGTGCATATGGAGATAATGAATACAAGTCATAAACTTACAGTGCTGTCAAAAAGTATTTGCCCTCTTCCTGATTTCTTAGTTTTTTTTACATTATGTTTCAGGTCAATCAAATTCTAATATTAGACAAAGAATCAAGAAATCACTTAAACAGAACCTGCCTGATAAAGTGAAGTAGACTAAAAGATCTCAGAAAGCACCAAATCATGCCATGATCTAAAGAAACAGTCACTGATCTCTATCAGTCTGGAAAGCATTATAAAGCCATTTCGAAAGCTTTAGGACTCCAGTGCAGAGGGTGAGAACAGTGGTGAACCTGGCCTACCACAATTACCCCAAGAGCACATCAACGACTCATCCAGGAGGTCACAAAAGAACATCTGAAGAACTGCAGGCCTCACCTGCCTCAGTTGAGGTCACAGTTCATGATTCACCATTAAGAAACGACTGGGCAAAAATGGCATTTGTGGAACCAACACAAAGGTTTGTCTCACACTTTTCAAAAAAAAAAAAAAAATCTAGATGATCCCTGAGACTTTTGGGAAGATATTCTGTAGACCGATGAGACAAAAGTTGAAATCTTTGGAAGGTTTGAGTCCCGTTAAATCTGGAGTAAATCTAACATTTATCACACCAACATCATAACAACAATTCTACCTTTTACCAGAAAATCCTAAAGGAAAATACCTGGCCATCAGCTCATGCCCTGAAGCTCAAGAGCATTTGCAGCTGGGCAATGATCCGAAACACACCAGCAAGTCCAGGTCTGAATGGCTCAAAAAATACAAAAAAAAAAAAAAAAAAAAAAACAAAAAAAAAAAAAATTTTGGAGG
>VVHJ01007131.1:3483-14959 GCA_015107715.1 Tylochromis polylepis
TTAGTATATAGTGTGTGTGTGTGTGTGTGTGTGTGTGTGTGTATATATATATATATATATATATATATATATATATATATATATCAAAGTATCATATGTATTTAATGTAGTTCTCAGGTTTTGAATGAATCACAGTCATGTAAAATAATTACCAATAAAATGATTTCATCTAGTCAAAAATGTATTAGTATGTTGAAATAGGTCTGAAAGAGCAGCTTGAACATATGCAGTAATGGAGCACATCAGTCCTCACTCTGTCCTTCACCCACTACACAGAAATTTATTCACATCATACCAAAAGGATCAAGCTTTTTTTCCCCATCAGAAATGACAATTTAAAGTTTGGGGACAATAAGCTGGTCAAGGTTGCTGTCTAATAAATGACTTCTTGTCATGTTTGCAGAAGCTCAAGGTCCCTTGACGTCCACCAGATGGGATAAGGGGATGGTCCCTGAAGCTGATGTCACTATGATCGAGAGCACATTATAGTCAGATTCCTCTGAACTGGCTAACAAAAGCTATTTAGATGTGAGACTGCTCCATTGTTCCCTCGCTCTATCTCCCTGCCATGTTCTTCTTCTCCCACTGTTAAAAACCGGAAGGCATATTCATGAGGGAAGCATAATTAACCAGTCAGGGTTTGGATGACTTCCAGATGGATGAGTTATTATTGCCATTATTGATACTGGCTGGTATGAGCCCTGCTATCTGGGATTAATGCTGTTAGAATTTAGAAGCCCGACACCATCTTACCACTTAGTCCCATGATGAATAGTGTTAGGCAAAGTCGTTTGCACTGACACTCACTTACTTCCCCTCATTTTATGTACTTTGCTTGCCTTATTAAGGCTCTTACCACTGGCTTAATTGCCTATTTAGAATTCTCCTCTTTGTGACCTAGATGTGTTTTATTTGGTGAATGTAATTAAGTTACCTGTAAATATCTTCGTTAGAGCCCCATCCATCTCTGTTATGTGGGTACTCTATTTTTGTTTTAATTAATTTAATGGCTGGTGTTTCTGGACACTATTAACCCCTAATGAAACCAGAGGGTGGAATTGCCTTCACTTGTGCCAAACACAAGGCATCTGTTTTGAACTGCAGAAAAAAGATCCATACTAGTGCACTGAACCTCTGCATGGGAAATATTATGTATTAAGTAATTTTTTGTGTGAGAGAGGAAAAACTGCCTGCTTAGGAGACCATTTTAATGTAGTGAAAGCTTCCGTCATTTGTTCGTTTTTGTTTTTGATTTTTTTTGCTAATTTGAAACCATTGTTCTTTTTTTTTTTTTTTTCTTTACCAAATAGTAGTTTTTTTTAACATCAATGCCGGGAAAATTTGTGGAAAATGCAGAGGCAATATATGAGGAAGTACTTTAGCATGATTGAAAGAGGAAAACCTTCAGAGGGTTTTGCAAAAACATGGAGATTGAGAAGTAAAAAGAACCCTGACAGCCTTTCAAGGGAATCCTGATGTGTGGAGTATCCATTAAGAAATGGGACATATCCCTACCACCAACCCCAAAGAGCGTGGAGGACATGGTGGATGCCCTCCAGAAACACTTAAACGACATGAAGGAACAAGCTCTTCCCTTATTAATGTGCTCTTTTACAAAGCAACACACCATGCCCTGTTCCCCCAGGACAAGGAAGTGCAATGAGTTCAGCGAGTGGGTCTGTTCATTTTTTAAAGTTGGGTAACCTGTCCTTAAAGGTACTGTAGTAAATCAAGATGCTACTTACTGTAACTGCTCGGGTAGGCCTTACTCACTTAGCGCCTATTATATGTAGTGATTCATGAACCACCAGCCTCTGACAGAGACTACTAAAGCAACACAAAGGCATTTTGCTTATAAAATTTAGATGGCTCTTACAAGTAAAGTGAACCCCAGTCCTGTGTATCTTTTTCATGTGTCCTTTTAATATTACCTAAATGAAGAATAAGAGGGACAAATAAAGCAAATGGTATGAAATAACTTTTTGAAACGATTGGCAGTTTTGGCCATGATGCGTGTTCACAGCCCAAAGGACACTGCTGAATGCTTGGGTGGCGCTGTACCTATTAAAGGTGGTGCTTTGGAATGGGGAAATGCTTACTTTGATTTCCCCGAGGCTTTTTGCTCTCTGAGCGGAATGAAAATGTGCCTTCTCTGGGAGCATAAAAGGTACTACCCAGCAAACAATCATCATATGTGCACACACATACGGGCACTTTTTATCAGTCTGTGCTCCTGCAGTCAACAAATTTTAACAGTTAAAAGATTCCCAAATGACCTTGTGTACCTTATAGATTATGATGGATGCGGGGATGTAGAACAGCATGACAAGAGGATGGATTGTGTTCCACAAGCAAGCAACTTTTTGCTTGACACAGTAGCACTCACATTTCAGTGCAGGGCTGAAAAATTACAAGAGGGCATCATCACCAATCCATATTTATTGAGAGTTATATTTTCAACAGCTAGAAGCCCTGCTTGGCTTTTGTGCACCCCACCCCACCGCACCGCACCCCACCTGCTCAAACCTCTGGCATTTTTTCTATCTCTGCTGATCAAAACACGGGGATATATTCATGTGACACGCTGATCTGAGGTCTCTGATCCCTAACTGCACATGAGCAATAGATGGTTCTCAGGGGCAGGATGAGCAGATGTGCTGTGTGGCCAGAAGCACTTTGAGTTCGCATTGCAGAAGGGAGGTCTTGCTTGGCTACTGGCAACTAATACAAGCTCACACACTGCAGGAGGTGCAAGTCGTGGGAGTCCAAAGGTCTTTATTTTTGTGTGTGTGAGAAAAAAAATTTAAAAAAAAAAACAGGAAAAAAGCTGCCAGTAACCATTCCCCCTAGTGTCATCACACTTGAAGCTACAGGCTATTATTAATCATTTAGTGGGTTTCATAGTTTGGTTCAGTGCTCATGCACAGCACCTGTCAAACCATGCTGTGGCAGGAAAGGTTCCATTTGATTGAGTCTCTTTAGCCTTCAGATCCTCCCATAAAAAGGTCACCATGCATCCTTGTCTGATAGCTGATAGCTTTTATACTTTGTTTATTTACATTTTCTCCAACAACCCTAAAATTGAGCTCGTCTCACATTTACACAACGTAATGCATTTTTCTTGCTGCTTGCCCAAGTCAGAAGTCACATGGGCTCACTCTGCATTTTTATGTGAATGGTTTTGTGTGAACGATTCCCAGCCACAGTCAACCTCATTATATCATTTTTATTCCCCGTTAATTGTAAAATATGACTTGTCTTAGTCCTGTGATATGAAACTACTGTCTTTCCTAGAATGTTAAATAATGCAGTATTGTCAAAGCAGGTGGCGTCTCAAAATTACCAGCGAAGTGTCCTTTGACATCAGAGCCATGATGGGTCACCCACCGCACACTTTATCAGCTATACCTTGCTAGTACTGGGTCACACCTTTAAAACTGCCGTAATTCTTTATGGCATAGGTTTAACAAGGTGCTTGACACATTCCTCAGATAATTTTGTTCATATTCACATGATAGCAATACGCAGTTACTGGAAATTTGTTGGCAGCAGATCCATGATGTGAATTTCTTTCCATTACGTCCTAAAGGTGCTATGTTGGAATGAGATCTGCTGACTTTAAAGGCCATTTGAGTTTAGCAAACTTAATGTCATGTTCAAGAAACCAATTTTAGATGATTAGAGCTTTGTGACATGGCACAGCACCCTACTGGAAGGAGCCATCAAAAGATGGCACCCTTTATGTTATCATAAAAGGATGGACATGGTTAACAACAACACTGAGGTATGCTGTGGTGTTTAAACTATGCTCTGTTGGTATTAAGGGACCCAAAATTTTCAAAAAGTGAGTCTGTGTGAATAGTAACCTTAATTTGCTGTTCTTAGCTGACATGAGTGTCACTTGGTGTGGTCCTCTGCTGCTGTAGCCCATCAGCTTCAAGGTGGGCTCACATATTGTGTGTTCAGAAATGCTTTCCTACATATCTTGGTTGTAACAAATGGTTATTCAAGCTACTCTTCGCTTCCTGTAACATCGAAGCACTCTGGCCATTCTCCTCAGATCTTTGGTGTCAAAGTTCCAGAGAACTGATGCTCGCTGGATATTTTCTCTTCTTCCGAACATTCTCTGTAAACCCTTGAGATGTTTGTGTGAGGACTGTTGGATGCCCAGTACTGTCACAGCCTTTGCATCAAGGCAGAGACGCTAAAGAAGATAATGGCATCTGACAAAAAAAAAGCAGTATTTTGATGAGGTCGCTACATATGATATTTAATCCTGTGATTTTGTGATGACGAATTAAGCACATACAACCCATGTCACCCATTCAACACCAAATGTCAATATATTTGTGAGAATAGTTATAATTCAGAAAAGTTTTATGCATGTGCCAATTATTAATTTGGCTTGTTTCTGTGTGACATAGAAGCAGGTAGACATCAGACAAATCAATAAAAAGAAAAAAAAAAGAAGTCAGTGTAATATTCATAGGTTGAGCATTAAAGATAATTCTGTATTCAGTGACTCATCTTGGAAAGTGTACTTTATAAATTACACACTCTGCAGTTTTCACACAGGATTAAAATCACTAAGTCTGCAATTATTAAAAATCATAGTGCTACTTGGATATTAAGTCACTGCAAACTTGGTCTTTTAAACTCAGCAGATAATGTGTAGGGACAGACAAGTATTAAAATGACCGTATCAGTAAGACACCTGTGTTTTAACTGTAACTCCGATCAGCGTGCACAGATAAGGACACAGCCTTTGTATTCTCTCTGATGTAGGATCAGAGAAACTACTACATAAATTAATGAATAAACACCATGCACAGAGAGATACAGAGCAACCCCTGCATCATACTGATGCAACAACAAAGCAATCTAGCACTTGCATGGCTTCTGGTTATTGTGGTATGTGAAATTTCATGCACTAATTCAAGTGTAAAGAAATGACGATGGTGTCATTTCTTACCTCTGAGGCTCTGAGCTGTCAGGGTGACATCTTGATCCCCAAGTCACACAAGTTCTCCTCCTGGAGTGGGACATTGATTGATTATTTATTTTTTAAAAGGGCGGGTGAGTGCAGTTTTTCTCAAACTGACAAATAGGACTCAAGCTGTTTGCTGATGTCACGTTACTTTATTATGTCATGGCCATTACATGAGGGGCATTTTAGCATTTAGCAGTCCATATACAGTATAGGGAAATAAACCTGCAGTAACTGATCTTGGTTACTCTAACAGCTAGTTATGTTAAAAGTTAAAGTGTTCAGAGAATTCTGTAGTTACAGATCATGATCATCATGATTCAGTACGGATTCAGTAACTTGTAGAACCACTTTTAGCAGCAATAACTTGGAGTAATTGTTTTCTGTATGACTACCAGTCTCCCACAATGCTGTGGAGGAATTTTGGACCACTCTTTTTTTTTATGGTGTTGCTTTAGTTCAGTGTTTCCCCACCACTGTGCTATGTGCCGCGAGAAATGATCAGGTGTGCCGTGGAAGATTATCTGGTTCCACCTGATTAGTACTCTACGCGACCGGCATGGGTAACGGGCAGAACAATTACATTCTCTTCCACTAGAGGGCAGTACAACTACCTGCTCTAATTAAATGGGTTGACAACTGCCAGTAAAACAGAAGAAGAAATTACATAATAGTTATGCTGTGAGTGAGACAACACAGCGTGTAATAGCAACAGATAAATATTTGAAAAGAAAACGCAGTCAATCTGAGCTGGGTCCTGGAGAAAATTCCGACCCAGATGAAGGCCCTAGCATGAGCAGTGGTCAGAAGAAAGCAAAAAAGGTATACTGGGGACAAACCGAGCCACTTCCGCTATGCCTGGTGCGTGGGGAAAATTATCAATATGCTTTTTTTGTGATATTTTAGTTTGGTGGTGTGCCGTGTCATTTTTCTAATGTAAAATATGTGCCGTGGCTCCAAAAGGTTGGGGAACACTGCTTTAGTTTATTCAGGTGTCTGGGCATCTGTTTATCCACAATTCTCTTAAGGTCCCACGACAGCATTTCAGTAGGGTTAAGGTCTGGATTTTGACTGGGCGACTGCAACACACTGATTCTTTTCTTTTTCAGCCATTCTGTTGTAAACTGGTTGGTGTGCCTGGGATCATCGTCCTGTTGCATGATCCAATTTTGGCCAAGCTTTAGCTGTTGGACAGATGGCCTCACATTTGACTCTAGAATACTTTGATATACAGAGGAGTTCACGGTCGACTCAATGACTGCAAGTTGCCCAAGTCCTGTGGCTTCAAAACAAGCCCAGATCATCACTCCTACACCACTGTGCTGACAGTTGGTATGAGGTGCTTGTGCTGAAATGCTTTGTTTGGTTTTTGCCAAACATGGTGCTATGCATTATGGCCAAACATATCCACTTTGGGCCCGTCTGCCGAGGACATCGCTCCAGAAATCTTGTGGTTTGTTCACATGTAACTTTGCAAACTGCCATGGTCTTTTTAGAGAGAAGAGGCTTTCTCCTGGCAACCCTTCCAAACAAGTCATACTTTTTCTGTCTTTAATTGTGCTAGCATAATTTTCATTACCTGAGGTACTTGAATTTACTTGAATGTGAACTGAAGTGAATTAAACCTGCTAACTGAGGCCTGTAGACATTGAGATATAGCTTTTGTTTTGCTTTTATTGTTTGTTTGTTTTTTTCTCTCAGGATTTGAACAGGATGACTTTGCTGGGACCTGAATACTCCAGACCAGAAAACTGACAAACCGTCTGCTTTTACAGAGGTGCTCACACTTGCTGATGATAAAGTAATCAGGTGGCTTTTGATTAGCAGCACACTTAATGGAAGCATAAGAGTATACTTAGTTTTTTCACATGACTATGCGTAGTCCTGTCAAAACTCCCTTTTTTCATATGACAGCGTTTGAAAGCTACTTCCTAATCAACAGCTTATCATTAAAAATGAATGACTTTTAAAGGCTCGTTTCCATGTAATTTGTTGGATTCCACTGAAACAGTATGACTTACAGTAGCTGCTTACTTCGCTTGGCTATATTAAAGGAACATAACATGTTATTAAACTATGACTTTCTACAGTGCGAGTTAATGTACATTTTATTTACATTTTATCATGCAATCAGTTTGTAAGATTTTTCCTATTTTATACAAAATCATTATTTTTTGTTAATAATTTGACTAGATGTTAAACATCTTATTAACGACTAGATATTGAAAGGCTATCTTAATTTATCGTTGGCTAACCCTCAAATAACAAGTCTAGACAATTAAGGCCTAATGCTGCAATAAGTAACAATTGCTCTGGGTATTCAACAGATTTCACAACAGCATGGCACCATTTCTTGCATGTTTATAGTGGCATTAAACAAGTTTAGTCCAGGCTGCACAAACACTTGATGAAATAGCAATTGCTGTAATGTTATGTAATGTGTTTTTGAGACCGGTGTGTAACAAAATCTTTTAATAGCATACAGCAAAAATGCCAGTGAGTCATTCACTTCATTCATGTAGTCCGAGCTGATATTGTTGCTTAGCAAACGAGTGAAAGTTGTGCTTCAGAAGTTTAAAAAAAAAGATCACCCCAAGTGCACTTTTCCTGCACATACACAGGTTTGTTTTGCATGTGTTTTTGACATTGTTTAGTAATTTCACTCCTCCGTGTTCTGAGAATATAAATTCAATGAAATATCAGTGTCCTGCTGCACTGCGAGATTTCTTCTTCCATCATCATTCAAGCAAAACAGTCAAAACAGAAGCATGCTTTTAGTCTGTTTCAGTCAGTGAAATGTCACTCCCCAGAGTTCCAGATGCTGGAAATTAGTTCCTCTGTGTTCACTTCTTATCTTTATAAATCATAAAATAGAATTTCACTCAGGGGAATACGCCCCACCACGTGTTTTAAATGTAAAACCAATAAATTCCTTACACAGGTTTTGAAATTCAGATTTCACAGAAAATGCAGGGTAAATCAGATGTGGAAATACCACAGAGTAATGAATATTTCATTGTAAAGCACAGATCAAGCCGCATTTAGAGGAAGAGACGAGCCTGAACAGACAGAGTATGGCAGTAAGGCAAGTGTATTCATACAAAAGGAAAGCTAATGTTGTTAAGGTTTTTATTTATTTAATTAGCACAGCACTCTGTGGAAATCCTTGTTTATCCACCTGGAGGGAATTCCGGACTCAGGAATGAATTTTATTGGATAGCTGTCAATATCAAACCTTTCCATTATACAGTAGTTTACCTCCAGTGATCTCTGAAGTATTCATCAACAGTCAATCAAAGGGAGTTTATGCACAGCCGTGGTTTGGTTTCCTCTTCCCTGCAAACACAATTTGAATACCCAAGGCAACAACATAGTGAAAATGCATTATACATTCATGTTGCCCTTACTTTCACGACCATGAAGGAGTTGTTCTTCCACCATCACTCAGTCAAGCATGATCACAGATGCTCGTTCATCACAGCAACAGAAAAAAAGAGAACTGGGCAAATCTGATTTACAGGGTAAAGTTTGAAGCAAATCCCATTAGATGCTGGTGATCTTTATGATCAGTTAGCCCATGAAAGATCCTGAAGTGCCTTGTTTCTGCTGTCACAGTTACATCTGTGGTTGGTTGATTTTTAAGCCTTTTTTTTTTTTTTCAAATGTGATGGTGGTTTATAATAAGAATAAGAATAACAGTTTCACATTGAGCATGACTCAATAAGCATAGTTTCAACTGGAAAGGGTATTTCATATGTATTCCATTTTATCCATTGCCCTGGAGTTTCACTTCTAGTTTACCTGGAAAACTTCTGAAGTACTTTCCCCCATTTGTGATATAGTTCAACTTCAAGCCCAAGGTCAACAGACAACACAGTGCACCTCTGAAAATTCTAATGGTCCCACATGCTTTAACAAATGAGTAAGAGGAGCTTGTACCTATTATATTTAGGAGATTTGAGCCTTCAAGACATTGGCAAGGCTTCTCCCTGAGAAGCAAGCTGTCAAGTTGCTACCTGATCCAAGTTTTTTGGCATGTTTATGGTCTCGAATCATTTAGCAGATACAGTTGTTTCTCTACAGTTGTAATAATAATAATAATAACTTAATAGCTTAAGGTTGAATGTATATTATGTTCATCAGGATCAGAACTGTGATGATATAGAGCTATGTTAAGATTAATAAAGCAACATGAGTTAATATGACATATGTCATGCAGGTGCTGGGACATACCCTAGACAGGACACCCATCTGTTGCATGCCCAAATTCTATTGTAATAAAATTAGTGAAGCACTATTGAATATGGGAACCCAACAAGCCAGTATGTTTACTTGGCCTCTTGGGGGACCATTTTGAGGCCATCAGATTTCTAGACAAGGACTACCATTATCTATTTACTGCCACTTGTTTACAAAAGTAGGTAAAAATAAAATAGTTTAAAATATTACCCAAGAATACTCAGTCTCTATTTTTCTTTACATAGGAACTATATAACTGCATGCAACTAAAGCATGCTGACACACGAGCAGTCAAAGGAACTCAGACTACACGATTACTACACGAAATTGTGATCTTTCCTATACATTAACATGCTGATATCTTGTTTCTGTAAATCCTAAAGTTCCTAAAATACTGAGCTAACTATAATGATACACCCTTTTGCGACAGGCAGGCAAAAAGGAAATAACCTAAATCTCTCACACTTTAAATTTATTTGGAAATTAATTCATATCACACAGTAGAAACTTGGACTTGTTGAATGTAATATTATAGCTCTGTAGGATTTGCCTGCATATAAACATAATTGATATAGACAAAAGTCCTAAATGGGGCTTGAAAACGTCTTCGCATAAAACCTAATGGCACCATAAGCCTTAGTGAATCTGCAATAGATTCCTCTATGACAAGGATGACTACTTGGCCAGAAAGTCATAAAACAAAGGCTCTAAGTAATTACAACTATACTTAATGGTTTGCAGCTCAGTTCCTGTGATATTAAATGAACAGAGAAACAGTTGAACACGATGAGATTTGTTTAAGGACATTCACAAATCCAATTTTTTAAATCTAATGCAGGAGAGGTAGAGGACGAAAAAATACTATTTACAAAAATGAGCAGGCTGCATATTCTCCTCTATTTATGTGGTCCCAGTGCCCTTAATTTGATTTGACCCAAGTTCATTTCTCGACACTTCAAACAAACATGGCCACTTTGGGCTGATGTTCAACGTTAATGGTGTGATTAGTGCTGTATCTTTCCCTTGGTGTGGCAATTTATTTTGCCCCATTAAGCCTTTGAAGCTATGCCCTGCTGACTCAGATGCTCTTAGTAACAAACAGTAATATTAAAATGGCTATTACCACCAAAATCTATCATCTGGAATGGCCTATAAGGTCATAACAATGTACCCCCAGTGAAATGCCTGAAAAGGATAGCAATAAATCCACCTGCATGTTCTCTGGCAGGAGAAATGTCCTTTTTTGAGAGATAAGCGAAAAAGACTGTATCTCCTACTTTGCAAGTTTGATCAAGGGGGAAAACAAAGTGAAGAAAGAGCTGTATTAAATAACAGTTTAAAAACAAACAAACCGAAAAAAGTATGCAATTAGTGTATCGGGAAAAGGGGAAGACCACAGAAAAGAGTCAAAGATGTACTTAAGTAAGACATGCAAAGTTTGGTTGTGACACAAGAGGATGCAAGAATTAAGCCGAGATGTGAGGAGATGATTTGCTGTAGCTACCTCTAAGGGGATCAGACAAAAGAAAAAACAGGAGCACAGTGGAGGCAGTAGTTAAGAAACTTGTTTTGTCCTGATCCGGATAGTCATTGGCTGTACTAGTGTCTAACATCTTAAATGACAAAATACATAGTTTACAATTTCCCTCAAGAATAACACAGTATAACACTGACAGCTTTGCAGAGCTGCAAACATGCACTGGCCTTGACATAACTTGAAAGAGAAAGGCGAGGAGCAGAAATAGCAGACAAGCTCAATTTTCTTGTAAATTGCTAGTAAATGTGAAAACAGTAGATCTGTATAATGTATACAAGAGTTAACACTTCATATATGGTTAGCTGTGCTTTATTAACACATGATATACAGTGGCTTGCAAAAGTATTCGGCCCCCTTGAACTTTTCCACATTTTGTCACATTACAGCCACAAACATGAATCAATTTTATTGGAATTCCACGTGAAAGACCAATACAAAGTGGTGTACACGTGAGAAGTGGAACGAAAATCATACATGATTCCAAACATTTTTTACAAATAAATAACTGCAAAGTGGGGTGTGCGTAATTATTCAGCCCCCTGAGTCAATACTTTGTAGAACCACCTTTTGCTGCAATTACAGCTGCCAGTCTTTTAGGGTATGTCTCTACCAGCTTTGCACATCTACAGACTGAAATTCTTGCCCATTCTTCTTTGCAAAACAGCTCCAGCTCAGTCAGATTAGATGGACAGCGTTTGTGAACAGCAGTTTTC
>VVHJ01007133.1:8866-20242 GCA_015107715.1 Tylochromis polylepis
GGCCCACAGTCAAAAAAAAAAAAAAAAAAAAGCCAACAACAACAAAGAAAACTGTAACAGTTACACGCACACTGACTTCAGTAATTCATTGATCTCAGTATTGACATGTTGGATATGAAGACTCACTATTGTAAAAGCATAAATGAGAGACAATAAGAAAAATGATAATGGCTCCAGTTTAAACACAACATTCTTTTTTCTAACTTTCTTCGTCTATAAGCAGGTGTTTGAGATACTCATGCTCTTATGCTTTTTGTGATTTTTTTTCTTTTAGAAGCCACTAAATGCTGGCATCAATATAACTATTTCTTTATTGTAGCAAAGGAGAAAAATATTTTCCTCAAGTTAAATCATCAGCTGATTTAACATCTTTAAAATCTGTCTCTGTGACAGCAGTGACTTTGAAATGAACTGAGCAGCAGAAAGGAGACAGATCATATTGAGAAGAGGATAATTATCAAGCCCTCATCGTCCAGGTATCTGCCCATCAGACTGTGTAAACTGTCCATCTGCACTGTGCAGCCCTTCTCTCAGCCGAACCTTCACTCTGACCTCCATTTGAACAGAAGTGTGAAAAGGACAGTTTCAATGTGCAGATCAATATGTCTCACACATTATTAACATAAGGTAATAACCACTATCAGAATATATACTCAGTACTGCCCTGTACACTGATCTCATTCTAACATTGTGATGTGTTTGAAGCCTGACCTGAACTTATCACTGTACTTTTGGAGGCGGGGTTGGCACACAATTATCCCACTGATGAATCATAATAAATGTGCTATTCTAAGGCTGAAATAAATTTTTTTCCCCCTCGATTATAATTACCTCCCCTGTCCTCTAAACTATTGGCTCAATTATGTGATTGACGCAGCAGGGGCAAAGAAAAACCTCAATGACAATGGCTAGCACAAGATTTTCATCTATTATATAAGATCTATTAAATTAGTTAATTAAGTTTTTCATAGCACTTAATAGCAATTGACTGAGAAGCAAAGCTACTGAGGTAAGAAACAACCCATGTCTAAATCTGGCTTCATTTTAGAACACAAAAGCTCACAGTTAGCTTTTTATGAGCTGGCATCACCAAGTAGCCAAGACCTCAGGTTAGCGGGTCTGTGGTGTAGTGGTTAACACAGTCACCATATACACAAAAGATCCCTGGTTTGTTTCTGGGAAGAGATTCAAATCCAGCCTTAGTGTGTCATATGCTAGTGTACTCCCAGTGCCAGTCCTGGAAAAATGGGAAGGTTGCTTCAGGAAGATGTGGTGTAAAATATGTTATCATCCCTTGGGGGAAAAAAGCAGCTGAAAGTACCTAGCTTAAACTAGACTAGTTCATACCAATAAGAAGCAGGCAAATCTAAATCTCCTAAATTCTAATAACTTAGAGGACAACTTAAAAAAATAGGGTTATAGGCCTTTTTAATGCTCTAAGCAAATATTACCAGACGTCAGCATTTTAATATTTAGCTTAAAGTACCAATATATCAATAGCCACATTAGCCTATAGCTGCAGACTTGTTTGAAATGTCCCAAATAATATGACAGAATTAATTATGCACTGAATGCACAATGATTACAGACATATTTTTGAAATGCAGTGTGGTGAGAAGCCTATAAGGTTTCATAAGCTTGAAATAGGCTGAATAACCAACCAATTTGTAGATTTCAGAGTGCTGATAGTGGTGCTAAAATATGGATATCTGTGCTATGCAATCACACTTTCCCTCCCCATTTCTCATGTGTGTCTTCACTCTCATTTGCTATCATCACATCAGTATACTCTCCAGCTTTCTATCCCTACCACCCACGTTTTCCCATTTCCCAAGCCCCATTGCTGTCAGCTTCAGCCGGAGACGCTATTGTTCCTGCTGACCTTCTCATCCTTAATGATGCATGTAAACTGCTCCTGTCCATCACTGGCTTTATTTATTTGCTAACAAATTATTACCCTTGATGTTTAGCACTGTGTTGTATTGTGTGTGTCCACATCAAGGTGGCTCAGTGTGTGTGTGTGCATGTCTGTGCCTCCTCAGACTGCTGTGATAAAGTACCCAGGCCCCTGCTTGTTCAGCCGGCCCTATCGGTCTATCTTCAACCCCTCACTCTGTGCGGTATGCTCACCTTGTGGCCTGTACGGCACATACATATGCATGACTGTACACATCCACAGACACTTTCTGGTTTCATTTTCTTTGGCTTTTAAAAAAATGCTGAAAACATCTACCAGTATATTGGAAACATCTCACATAATGCAGAAACCCACAGAAGAACTCCTATAAATGATACCAAACAAACTATTTTGGATTCCTTACATTACATTTCACTGAGAATATGATATTCAGCCAATGTAAAGAGGTAAAGGATGAGGGCAATTAATTTAACTGTGGATATGTGTGTTGCTGTGGATCATTAAATTTGGACCCAGACACTGTCCTTATGTCGGCGCTGGGCTGTAGTCGTTACCATGGCCCAGGAGTAGCAGGCAAGGAGGCAGCACGCCAACCTCATAAAACAGTAGCTAATAGGTTGTTAAAATAAGAGTGGGACACTTACCCCTCTTTCCTGGGTTTGCGTTTATCATCTTGGATTGACCGCTGAGTGAAGAGAGATGGAGAACTGATTATTAAATGTCAAACAGTCAACAGTGATGTTTGGATGGATTTGCCAACAAACACTCTATATTCATGGTTTCTAGATGATATATCTTCTTATATAAGATGATGACATATCAGCTTATAGGAGAGCATAACCACTAATCACAGTCACAATCACTACTCTACAGAGAAAGATAACAATTTGGCAATAATGCGTTTAACTGAAGGATGGTGGTCACTGATGTCTATGAGAAGCATTTCAGTCACTCAGTGAGAAATGTCAGATAAAATACACTCACTAGCCACTTTGTTAGCTACACTGCACATTAACGCAAATATCTAATCAGCCAATTTTATGGTACCATAAAGACACAACCTACTAAAGTCCATGCTGATCATTGGAATGGGGAAGAAAGTAATTTAAGTGACTTTGAATGTGGCATGGTTATTGGAGCCAGACAGGCTGGTCTGAGCATTTCAGAGACTGCTGATCTGCTGGGATTTTCCCACACAACCATCTCTAGGTTTTCCAGCGAATGGTCAAAAAAAGGTAAAAATTACCCAGTTTGAGGCAATTCTCTGGGTCACAGTGCTTTGTTGATGTCAAAGGTCAGAGGAGAATCCCCAGACTGCTTCAAGTTTATAAGAAGGCAACAGTAACTCAAATAACCATTTGCTGCAATCAAGGTATGCAGAAGAGCATCTCTTAAAGCACAACATGTTGAAACTTGAAGCACATGGGCTACAGCAGAAGAAGACCACAACCCTGTAGTACCAACTAAGAGAAGTGAAGAATTTAAGTTATTTTGAAGGTAAAAGAGGGTCCAACCTCATACTAGCTAATAAAGGGTCCAGCGAGTGTATTTTTTTCCCCGCAGTCACATGTTTTCTGTCACATGTCTCTTTTTAATGGGATGCACCACCATTTTAGTGGCTGTTCTCTCATATTTTCAACAATGCAAAATTAAATATTAATTAAATATTACATGCCACTAAGATTTAACTGAATTCTTCTGCGTTTTAAAACTGCTTGAACAAATGTGAAAGCACAGTTATCGATTTAGTAAAAGTCTGCTGCTTTGAGTGTTGAATGCCTAAATGTCTAAAGAGATCATCAGTCTAGTTATTGATTAGATGGACTGTATCAGCAGTATTTACTACACTACAAAACAAACAGAACAGTAAACAACTATCAGGTGCTATTGTGCACCAAAATGATAAAAGATTTCTAACAATAAACACTGAATAAAAAGGGACTACTTTTAGTACAAAAAGCGAAACTTCTGAAGAAAATCACTCAATTGGCAAAAATACTTTTCCAGACAGCTTCATAATAGTCTGATATTTCGCACCTTGGCAACATACGGTGTGTGGTAAAGAGCTCTACTGCAGGGTAAAATTTGTCAGTCAATAGTGCATTATTAAAGCTAGATGCTGGGAAGGCGGCTACAGGTGCAGCTGAGGGCAAAGCTTTGTTGTAGAAAATATCTGAAATCGTTCACTGCCTTTTCTTAGACTTACATGAATCATGTTGTAATAGGTGGAGTCCTCTGGTGCATTCAGGGTCTTTGGCTGCTGGTTCCTGCGGGGGGTTCTCGACAATCTTTTGTCAACTGAAAAGTAACACAGAGAGTTTAATGCATCCGGCAGGGGCTTTGCTGATGGTAATGGGGCAAATGAGGCTGACAAAAATGCATTACTTCCTGATAAACTCTCAAAAGATCTTCAACACATGATCAGTTTGCATTTTTATATGTTTCAATTTGCATTTATGGCATGCCCACCACCCCTGCAGCCTCTTATTTCACAAAAGTACTCTTAGCTGAAGTATTTTGGGGCATTTTCTTCCCTTCTTAAAGAGCAAACATGGCGGATAAGATGGGAGATGGTGAGACAGAGACAACTGCCCACAAATAGCTGGAAATAGCCTTCAAATCAGTTTGTATTTCCATCTTTTTACTTCCCACATTTCACAGAATATGTTTCTACAACCTTTAATAACAGAGACTGCTGCTGCAAAACGCAGATTTCTGGAAATATATAAGGATTTATGTTAGTATTATGATCAGTTGGAGAGAAGGGAGGCATTTCTATTCTGTGATGGATTTCTACATCTGGAGGTTAGCCTCAGCATTTCATAATATTTTTCTCCTTGCAAGACGTCAAATAAATTACAGTACAAACTGAACATATAACATGCACATAATGATGTGGATTTGCTTCATGTTATATTTTATTTTACTTTTGACAGATGACTTTAGAGAGAAGTCGTAAAATGAAAGATGGCTAGATTCAAAGCAAGAACCACCAGTGCAGCCCAAGGACAGATTAATGATACAGGTTTATTTATTTGAATAAATAAACCTTTCATTTTATATATTTCAGTTACATCTTACTCAAAATTATTGTCATTTTTATGAGGCCCAAGAATATTTTTTTTTTGTGTATATTTTCTAAGGCATTTGCCCAGTTTGAAACTTGTGGAAGTGCAGTGTTTGATAACTTCGTGATGATCCATGTTTAATTTCGAGTACGGTATTTGAACACGTAGTGATTGGGTGGGTAGCTTTCATGCCTGACAAGTCCCACCTTGCAGCGACTGTACTGCAATCTATCATGTTTGTCATACATGATGTACTGTATCAACAACCCTCATCTATGTTATTGCAATTATAAATATATTACAGTGACCTTTGTTTGATGCTCATTATTAATCGCTGTTCACATATGGGAAAAAACCCAATCCATCACGTACAGACGCTCTCAGGTGAAGAAGGTAAAAAGTTTGTAACACTATTGAACAACTCCATCCAAAGGTCATTCTGAATTGCAAACAAGTAAAGCCAATTTTACGCACCTACTTATTGCTTCTTGCCATAATTGTTGGAAATGCTAACTCACAGAACATGATTAACATCTGATGACCTTTCCTGAAGAACAATGTGACTGGGATTCCTCTGCTTTCACTGCGTGTGTGTGTGTGTATGTATATGTGTGTGTTGCAAATGATTTTGATTTATTATGTCAGTGAAATTCATGAGGACAGATTAGCACCGTCGATGGAGAAATGACTTTGTGAAGCCGAAAAGGATAATTTCATAGGAGTTGCACGAGCCCCTGGAAATAACACTGATAATTCATTCTGCTTTCCCTCAGGCAATGCACTGTGCTGGAGAAGAGTCTGTAAAGGGCAAACATGCCTGGATTAAAGGAAGACTGTTATCTGTGTAGCTCACTCTGTGATACCACTCTTTTGTCTGCAGATATGTACACTGCGGCAAGTTAGCTTAGCCTAGCATAAAGACTGGAAACAAAGACAGCTATTCAGGCTCTTTCTGAAGGAAAACTAACTGAGTAAGAGCCCTTAAAAGCTCGCGAGTTAACACACTCTCACTGGCCATTGTATTAGGTACTTCTGTTGAACTGCTTGCTAATGCAAATAGCAGAAGTGGGAGATTCACTGGATGTGCAGCCAACAAATCAGCAGCAACTGTGTAATGCTATCATGTCAAAATGGACCAATGTCTGAGCAATGTATTCTGCACCTTGATGAATCTATGTCACAAAGAAGAGAAATTACTTGGAAAGACCAAAGAGGATCTAACCCAGTGCTATTGAGTAGTACCAGGTTATCAGTTGAGTTAGCTAGTTTTCCCTTTTTGGCAAGGCTTTAAGGTTAGCCAAGCTTTATGTTCCACGATGGATTATTATTTTTTAATGCATCTTTTTTATATTAACTATAGTATGGTTAAGGATCAAAAAGTATTATGCTCGGAGCAGAAACACCATAAAATAATGTAAACACTTGGTCAAAGCGCTTTAGTTAGCGACAAAGTGCAGGGGAAAAAAATAGCACACTCTTCTGCAAAATTAAAAAACAATTTGAAATCAAAGAAATGCAAGATCATTCAGTACATTCAAAGCATACAGTCAAAGGCTTTACGTTGTTAATTTGTCTGTGGGCAGTATCCTTTTGTGGTTGGCTTTTGATCTAGTCTTCCCTTTAGATTACTACTTACTTTAGGGGACTAGTCAAACAATGAATATGTATTCATAAGAAAAAATTAATTAGAATATGGGCTTTTCTGGTGACAAGTGAAAGTTAAATGCTATAGTCTTACTTCAAGGTACTCAAGGTACCCTGGTATACTGTTACAGTTTCCGACACAAATGTGATTGTTCAAAATGTTGACTACTAAAGAAGTTAAAACTGAATTTACAAACAGAGCATTACAAGGCTAACACACAAGATTAAAAAGCTACTGCAAATGCAATGCCCTTGTTATAAAACTCAAAAAGACTCTAAAGCTTGATAAAAAGCTGAATAATTATGATGGTGACCAAATATGATCCTTCATTACATAAATATTAGATTATTTACTTGAGACACCTGGATCTACAATGACAGCCGTCATCTTGATTTTGCAAAGTGGACTTTTCAATTTGCTGCCTTTCTCCATTGACCACCCCAAAAGCAATTACAGATATCACCCATGAAAGTCAAATGTTATCTTTGATGACACATGAGGAAGAGAAATGCTTCCTGTTTTGGCACTTGACTTTCTCAGGTTTCCTAATTTAATAGAGCTGCAGGACAGAGAAAGAAGACATTGTCCATCAGTAACATTGCCTTCTACCTTGAGAAGTCAGCAATTAAATCTGAATCTCCTTGGGGTTTTTGGGTTTGTTTTTATCAATCAAAATGAAAGAACAAAGAGAAAATCGCTGGAATTTATTATCCTTGAACTAATAAATAGTGAATGAGCACCTGCTCCTGGCCCAAATTGTTGTTTTCAGTCAAAGTTTGAATAGAACTAATAGCTCAGTCGCACTTTGACATCTTTTGGTCAATGGGTCTGAGCGCAGAGTTTGGCACCATGTCCATTATCTTGAGTTCAGCAGACTGAAAAAGACTACTAAAAGCTGAGCAGACAGTAAGAATGGAGAGACTGTCTTTCTTAATTATCTGAAGGTCCAGGGCATCAAAACTGAACCAAAACTTCAAATTAACTTTGGGTCAATCCATGACAGCATTATGAATTGTTTTTATTGCTTTATAATCTGTTTTTCACCAAGCCAACCTCACTTATCTTACCTGAATGGCGACGCTGAGGAGTGAAGCCACCATTGATTGCATTTCCTCTCACAAACAACATGCCATTGTTCTCGGGGTTTGATTGATGGGCCTGGATGATCTCATTCAGCTTCTGCTGCAGAGTCAGAAACTCCTCAGACGTCTTTGCGATCTGTTGGAGAGATTAGAAGGAAAAACCAATATAAGACTGGAAAGAAAATGACAAGATAGTGAGTTTTCAACAAAATCTGTTTGAGGCTATAACCTGTCTGGAAAAGCTCTCCAGCCTTCTCGTCTCTTTCTGCGCAGCTTCCTTGTTGGCCTTCAGGTTCTTCCTGTCCTTGTACCCTCTGAAGTTACTCTGGATCTTCACTGCGGCATGTTCTTCCTCCAGTCTTTGTTTTTCGACGTCTGTCTCATCTTGACGTTCAATTACCACATCAGTGATGTCCACAGCCTCATCCTGCTCTTCTCCTTTAGGTTCCTCTTCTGCATCAGTGGGAGTCACAGATTCCTCCTTAGCTTTCATTTGCGCTTCCCTCTCAGCTTTCATTTTCTTTCGGTCCCGGTGGCCTCTGAAATTACTCTGGATGACAGTAGCGGCTTTTTCTTCATCCAGCCCTTCTCGGTTCTCACTAGAAATGTCCTCCTGCACTACAGCCGCTTTGGTCTCATCTGCATCTTCTGACTTGACGTCACTTGAAGAAACATCTGCTTCAGCTGCTGTCGAGTCTTCTTTTTCTGCCTCTTCACTACCTGGTTCCTTTTCCAGCACTTCGTCCCCTGCAGGACTTTTTGCTTTCTGTTTCTTAGCTGGCATTTTGCCTTCTTCCTCTAATTGCTTCCGCTCTTTGTAGCCCCTGAAGTTACTCTGGAGAACAGTGGCCGCCTTGGTTTCCTTTTCCAAATCAGCAGCTTCCTCACCTGCAGTTTTTTCCTGCCCACCGTCCTTCTCCTCCTCCTGCTCTTCTTTTTTAGGCTCAGCATCCTGAATCACTGCTTCTTCTGCCACTTCTGTGTGCTCATCTTCTGGCACCTGAGTATTATCACTGTCATCATTCTCCTCCGCTTCATAAGTACTTTCTTCATCTTCCTCATTCTCCTCTTGTTTATCAGTGGACTTTTCACCTTCTCCTTCTTTGCTGGTCGACTCTTGGACATCTTTTTTCTGTCCCTCTTCCGCTGTTGCATTTGGCAATTCCAGCTCTGCCCCGGCCATTGTCTTTTTTCTCTCCTTAAACTTTTTTCTCTCTTTATAACCCCTATAATTGCTTTGAAGAACCACTGCAGCTTTAGTTTCCTCCTCCTCGTTCTTTGCATCATTTTCTTGAGTGGAGGCACTTTCTTCAGCGGTGCTTTTCTCTGGTTCTGCTATCTGTTCCTCATTTTCTTTTAAAGCATTCTCTGCTTTTTCTTTCTCTCTGGCTTCCCTGGAAGCAAAATGGGCACATTTATGTTAAAATAAAGAAAAGAAAAAAAGATATTTTACTGCTGCTTTGTGTATAGTTTCCATCTCTCTTACAGCTTTCTTTTGAAGCTCTTCCTTTCTTTATGCCCTCTGTAGTGAGCCTGAATCTTGGTTGCCGCTTTATTCTTCTCATCTACCAGCTCTTTGTATCTCTTTTTTGTGAGATAGCCTCGGCAAACTGAAGAAGAAGTTGGAATAAAGGTTTAACCAATATAATACCGACCACATATAGATAATGCAACTAATTTAATATGAGACTCCTACCAGCCTGAAACTGGATGATGAAGGCCTCCAACTTTGCTTTGCTTCTCTCCTCAGCTACCCTCTTCCGAGCTTGATGACCTCTGTATGCTGCAGCAGAAAAAAAACAAAAACTTCTATGACTCCTCCATAACTTGTTGATATTCTAGTACACAACCAGAGTGCACAGTTTACTAACCTGACTGCAGCACCAGGGCACTCTGCTCTCGCTCTTTTAATATCTGCCGGTACCGCTTGGCTCCAAGCCAGCCTCGAACACAAGCCTGGACCAGGATGATTCGCTGTGTGGCCTGCTGTACCATCAGATTCAGATGTTCAACGTGGTAATACTTGAGAAACACCTAAGCCAAGAGAGATAAAAAACTGTTAGTCATTCAAATATAAACGTAACACGGTGAGTTTAGACTCAACTGCAGAATCATGCAAGCACTGTTAGATTCACTTTTCAGGCACGACAGTGCAGAAGTTATTGTGCTTTCACAGCGGGAGATTTCTGGGTTCAACAGTTTATGGTACCTTTCTATGTGGCATGTGCATGTGCCCGTGAGTGCAATATGAATGCACATCAGTCTCATGGTGTAAACTGTTTTGAGTTGTTATCAAGACTAGAAAAGTACTAAATAAATGCGAATCCATAAAGCAGCATTAAATAAAGCATTGCACAAGAAAGTAGCCTTCTCTAAACTGGCTTCAGTTTGCAATACCAACATTAACCCTAACCCTAGGTAATCAGAATATGCCAGTGCTACCCCTTAGCCTCCTAATTAATGCACCTAAGGTATAAATTTGAAAATCTGAGGTCACATCATCAGGATTCAAACTTCTCCAAGATTTTCAGGAGCTGTACATACTGGATGAATTTGAAAATCATACGTCACCTAGTTCGCTACTGAATGTGTTCTCAAGATTTTCAGAAAACTTGACCTTTGACTATAACCTTGAGACTGAGGCCAGTGAGATTCAAAATTGTCCAAAGTTTTTAGTAGATGCATCTATGGTATGAATTTCAAAATCTTACGTTGCCTTGTTCTCGAGTTATTGCATACAGAAACTTGAGGGTCCATGCCACCCAACCACTTGACCGCTGGGCAGGGTGACGACAATACCCCATCAGCCTTTTACAATTGTGGGATAATCACTGTTTTTATTAAATTGTTCACTCAAGTCTTGGAAAGAAAGTAAATATTCATTCCAACTGACGCGCAAAAACTATTTACACTGTTAACTGTTAAACGGTTAACCCTTTCTCCAAAATACAGGGTTAGGGATGTCACCTATGATATTGGATGATGATGATGTTTGAAATGCTCTTTGGTTATAGATTTAAAACAAACAAAAAAAAAAAAATCCAAAGCACTGTCTTTTATTTTCATGCCTTGTTTAACCTAAATGCGGTGGCTGTACAAGCCTTCGTTGGGAATCCTTTTTTAAATGAGTACAGTCTTGATTTGAATCCATTCATGACCATAACGAGTGAAAAAAAACCAGAAAGGTGAATGAAGTCGATGAAGTTTTAAATCGGCTTCTGGCAAAGGAGAGTCAAAAAAATCTGCACAACTCTGAACTAAATGTGCTACATTTGGATGTTTGTTCTGTATGTTTGAGTCTCCTGCTGGATCACAAGGGAAACAGCAACAAAAAGGTGGCAAATTTATTTTAATTTCTTGCCTAAACCTAACCAGACAGTGAAAAATACCAAATTAACCCTATAATGCCCTGTGTATCATATTTGATACATGAGTTTCTGAGACCTCTATCTCATCAACATGATCAATACTTGCCATAATTTCAAAATGTTATGGACAAAACTCTTTTTTGGTCTAAAATTAACATTGTTGTCAGCAAAAAGTTGCCAAAAATGCCCAATGTCACAAATGTGATACAACAAATATATAATAAATATATAGCACAAAAAAAAATTTGTGGATTTTGTTATAAGGGTTAATAAACATCTCAGTTCCCCCCCCCCA
>VVHJ01007133.1:26614-37041 GCA_015107715.1 Tylochromis polylepis
TATTCAACATTGCTATCAATACATTTTTAAAAAATTCCTCTCTGTGCAAAATGGGTTTAAAAACATAAACAGCTGTGGGATACTGTTTGTCCGTGATTTGGACAGGGGGAACAAATTGTGGCAGGATCAGCCTGATATTATTTGTATCCCACTGTAACTTTACTGTATAAAGAGCTAACATCTCCAGAAAAAGTACAGGGTGGCTGTGGCTACAATGTAGCTTGCCATCACCAGTGTGTGAATGTGTGTGTGTGAATGGGTGGATGACTGAATGTGTAAAGCGCTTTGGGGTCCTTAGGGACTAAGTAAAGCGTTATACAAAATACAGGCCATTTACCATTTACCATTATGCTAGCAGTGTCCAAGCATGCTTTTTTTTTAATTCATACCGCGCCTCCCCTGCAATGGCTCTGCGCCCCCCCTAGGGGGTGCGCCCCCCACTTTGGGAACCACTGCCCAAACATATGATAACAAGTTAGAATGAATTATGAACAAGTGTGAATGACTTTTGATTGAATGCTGATCTCTCCAGTTAGCTCTAAATATCAAACTAATTCCAAGGTTAATCTCCTAATCCTAGCAAGACACTGTAGCTTTTCTATCTGGTCTCTGGTTGACCGCAAATACTCACTGTTATAGGACAGCCTTTAGGACTGAGTTACTATACCTGGTCAATAGCCATTAATCTTTGATCTCCTTGGTACTAAGATCCAATTAATGCTGCTGCCTTAAAAATAGCGAGGTATTCCAGCATGAGTGAAAAATTGTCTTACAATACCAAATGCACTTTAAGATCCATTAAACAGCAGTACAGTTTTGTACCCTTGGTTTTATTTCTTTAATGTCATGCTTTAGCGTTCACAAAGGCTTAACCTTTTAAAATAAAAGAGGCTAGGACTTTACCTACATAAATTGGCCCAAATCAGCTGTTTATGGACAGGATGATATTAAATCAACGATGTTGAGTTGTTGTCTTTTATCGCCTCTTAACTCGGCTCTGATAAATCTGGTCTGCAGGGCAAAGTGAGCAAACCTGATCACATCAGGCTGACTCAGAGCTGCTACTATGACTCAGCAACATCACCAGGGACTTCTACTCCATGGAGAACAGGACAAAACGGCAACAAACAATATCAAATCAATCTGCTTATTCGAGCATGAAGTGCCACTGTGAAGTAAATGAAGTACAGCAGAAAATCAGCAGGGATGCAGATAGATTGGGACAATATACAACTACACGCGTAAACATCTATGAAAATATAAAGGCAGTGGAGTAAATGCACTGCTGATAAAACCTTACCATACAGCAATACTTTAATTCTGCCTTATTTATGTGGAACTATTACTCTCACAGCACTGTACATTTCCCTTATGCTCTGGATATATATATGATGGCTGCATAGGACAATATATTTCTGGGCCTGGTTCCAACAATACCCAAGAGTGAATTTAAATCCAGCACTAAGTGTCTTCAACTCCTAATTGACCCTCGTTTGGAATGATTTATAACACCTCCCAATGGGTGACTCCAAATCATTTAACATTGGCAAACCATTCTCTGACCCCCCTGAAGGCAAAACCCTCTCACGAGACTGCACGAGGGGAGAACAGAGAACCTCATTCTGCCGTGAATAAAGACGGCAGCATATTTTACCCTTGCCATCTCTCTTAAAGTGCAGACTGACAAACGATGACATGTTATCTCAATTTAGATGGAAATGAGTTAGAACCAAGGTGAAAACTGCACACAGAGAGCTTTTCAGGAGGGAATCGCGTTCTGAGAAAGTGTTATTTGATTTCAGTGATAGGCTGGGGGGCAAGCTGGTGTGAGGTTCGTGGGCTGAACTTTACCTGTTCCCACGCAAAGATGTGCTGGTTGAAGTAAAATTGGATCTGCTCGTTGGCAATGTTGATGCAGAGCTGCTCGAAAGAGTTCTTCTTGAAGTTTTCAAAACCAAATATGTCCAAGATTCCGATGTTCAGGCCCTTGTCGTCCTCTCTGGAGAAGACGAGAATAAAGCGTTAAATCTTTAAATGCATTTGTGGCCTTGTTAACAGTATGGTGCTAGGGGTGGCTATGTTGTTCTGTTAGCCTGCCACTTAAATGGTAAATGGACTAGATCTTATATGGCACTTCTCTACTCTACCTGATCACTCAAATATTTTTCTTATTTTTAAGTTATGATACTTACTTCTGTAAAAAGCAAAAAGTCTCGGATATTTAGTTGGAAGCTTATTTCTCCTACTGAAGAAAAAAATATTTCCATCCATATACAGTCATTCAGATTATTTTTTATTAAAATTTTGCCTTACTAACTCAAACTTTTGAGAAAATAATGTAAAATTGAGAAATTAGTGTACAAAGTTAATAAGTCATTTTTTCTCGATTTATTATCTAAAAAATGTTTGTTTGTTTTTCCAGTGGCAGAAATAATCTTCCATTTCGGAGCATAAAATGACCACAGCAAGTAGAGTGCTAACACTAACTATCTTAGTGTGAGGACGGTGCATACACAGATTGTATGGGAGACAGATAGTTGCTAATTAGTGTTTATATATAAATACTTTGCAAAGTGCTAGCCTAGCAGACAGCCTTGGTCCCTTGCACATCACCCAAATGTCATTTAAAGCACTCACTCGTATTCATGGAAAACTTAAAGCCTTAAAAGTGTTTTATTTTAAAAAATTACAAACATACAACTGTCATAAAAGTGGAAATTAGCTTGAAATACCAAAACAGAATTTTGTAGCAGGCTGCAGAAATGTTTATTTCTGCTTGAAAGTTAGGCATGGAGTGTATGGGGATTGACTCCCTTCTAGAATCAGCCTCTAGTGGCCATTAGCGGAAGTGCAATTTTTAGCACTTCAGCTGAGAGGGTGTTAGTAGACAGATGTCATTTAGACATTAGAAAGGATTTATAGTCTTTTTATATTTAAAACTGTTAAACTGTTGGTTTTAACAACTCAAATGTACAGTTTTTTGTTTTTGTTTTATGATACTTCATTAATTCTTTTAGAACTTAAACCACTGATGCTCACTATACTCTATGCAATATGTACACATGTAGATTCTACAGTATATTCTGCAGTCTTAAAGACTTGGCAGTGAAATCTAGTTGTGTATCTATTTTAATCCAAAAGCAGGAACTTTGTGAGATGACCTCATTCGTGACAACCAAACACACCGTCACACTCTCTGCACCCCTCATCTTACCCTTGGCTGTCAGGCCGCAGTAGCGCGTTGATTCGGTTGACAATCCAGCTGAAGAGGCGGCTGTAGAGAGCTTTACCCATGGCGTCCCTCACCTCCACCGCTTTTTCCACTGTATTGGGTCTGACGATCGTCTCTCCGCGGGCCACAACACAGTGGGAGGTCAGGGCTTCCTGCAGCTCGTCTGAGCGGATACGCAGCAGAGATGCCACTGAGGTGACATGAGATAAGGAAGGGGATAAAAGTTAGCATTTATAGTGTGGAGTTTACTGAAAGCAGCACATCTTATGCAATATGCAGTCTCATTCTGACTGAGCAGGAGAATATTCATTCAATTAATAGGCCTCATCTATGCTGTTTTCTAAATTATCATTCAGAACAGGTGTTTGAATTTAGAAAACATAACACAAACCATGCACTGTAATATCTAACCATTACAAATGTATGCTTCTTAATGATTTTTATGTACTAACGCAGTCTTGGGTAATTGATTGAACCAAAATCATTTCCTGTATTTATCTAAACATGGAGGACTCCTGCAGAGTTAATGATGACAAGCAAAAGAGGGAGGAGGAGGAAGGGGGTGTAGCAGAGGAAATTCGGAGTCATATTTGGTTTTCTGTCATCATACACCGTGCTTCTCGCTCTCTCTTTTCTCACCGTTCTCCAAGACAGAGATGTTGGAGATGTTGCTCTTGTCTGTTTGGTGCTCTGAGGCAACTGGAGTAAACTCAATGTCCCCAGAGTTGAGGATGGCAGCCAGTGTGCTGTAAACATTTCCCAGCTCCTGCAAAAATTATAACAAAGACAGTTTGTATGGAAACATATGAGACTGGTTTTGTAATATATTTAAACAAGGATTTTAAAAGGGGCTCTATCGCACTTCTCCCCATTTTTGTATGATATTTAAACTGTTAAAATAGTGGACAATCATATTAAAAATGGCCAAATGATATAATATATGTAAAAATAACCATTGTGAGGTAACAGGTCAAGCTTCTGACTGCTAAACACTCAGTTTCCCCCTTTTGCTTCTATTCTCGGCTCTGTATGAAATCAGTGAGTGCAAATATCCCTAATATGGTCACCTCAAACACATAGCTCCACCTGTGAGCACAGAAGCCCCGCCCACCTGATGTTTAAACCTGTTTGGGAGGAGTAGCCAATCTGAAAATAGGTGGCTTAATTATTATTTTGAACTATGAAAGCAGTTCAAAAGCTTCTCTAGGAGAATCCAGTAATAAAAACACGAAGTTAGAAATGTGAATAATAGGTTTGCCTGACTTTTTATAGAAAAGCATTCAAAAGAATCTTGTCCAAACAACATTACATAGACATACATGTGCAAATACATTTTTTACCCCCAAATTCAACCTGCATTAGAGTGCCAATCAGCCAATCAAAGGTACTTAGTATCCAATGCTAAATAGACGCAGAAAAGGGCAGTTTGTTAAATCCTACAGATTCAACAAACTGTGCCCATACAGATTTGAAAAAAAGAAGAAAAAAAAAAGCACTAATTCACCTGCAGCACATATATTAAGGGATCAGCTTGAAGTGCATTTCATGGACGACAAAACAACACAGTACAATAGCACTGCCAAGTGATTACAACATAAGTACTATTGACGTGCAGATCCCAAGAGCAATCGGTACTTTGAGCCTCATTAGGCTTCACAATGTCAAGAACTGGCTGTCTACATGTGCCTGTAGCTTTATGTTTCATCACAAGCCATATGCAAGATGAGAGGGTCTGCATGATCACACTGATCCTGAAATGTCAGCAATACTAGTGCTATAGCTAGTAAGATTGTTTACATGTTATTTTTACATACAGTGACTTTAATGGGAGCGAGTGCGAACAAGCCAGTGTCAATGCTGGGACCAAGGTTACGCTGCTAAACCTGTGGCCCAGTAATGAATACATCAGCTTATACCTCCAGGGTGAATCCAATGACTTTGAAACACTGCTCCACTGCATCAAACTGCTCCTTGTAGGAAGTGTTGCTCACTATGTCAGGCCCCAGTTTAATGTGCTCGTGGTGCAGATACCTGCAAAACAAAAAGGAACCACTGGGGTCTCAGGAAGTCGGGAGTTTGCAGTGTGGGACGGAGATAACAGTGTTTTGGGAAAATTGCTGAGGAATGTCAAACCTACTTAGGTGTTTTGCTGTCAGAGAGCTTGTAGTGAGCAAGCTTCTTCCTGTCAGCCAGACCAGCATAAATGTAGTAAAAGATGTGGAAGTTCCTCTCCCCCCTGTGGAAACACGCACATATAGTGGAAATCAAATTCTTAAAAAGGAGACATGCTATGGAATTGGTTAGCCACATGATTAATATGACCCCAGTTTTGATTTTTTAAGAGAATTTATAACAAAGTAAACATGACCAAAGCTAAAACATGAGCAGGAATAGTTAGTTAACATGTTTCCAGCTTTTTAAAAAGCTGGTGTATCTGATATCTCCATGCTGGTGTTACTCCTGCATCAGGATAATAATGTCGGTCCAGGATCAGCATTGCTACTGACCAGTCACATTGTTGTGATGCCATAGTTTGGGAATTTGGAGGGAAAACAGACAAACTAACATAATCTGCAAACAATCCTACGCCTTCACATGTTTGTTTGAATAAAGAAGGCTGACAATCCTTCTTTAAATGCAAAACTGAGTTGTATTTCCACCAGTTACACAAATTTAAAGACTTTGTGAAGTAAATTAGACAAGTATGGAGTAAAGTAGATCGACGATGAACACTGAATGCATTTGGTTGTTTGTTTTAAATAAAATTTAAGGTTAAATTTATATTAATCATGAATACAGTAAAGGAAAACCTGTCTAATTTTTAAAATCTTTTAGTAAATAACCATTTTTGTTTCAACGGGATAATCTTGGAAATAAACAAAACTAAATTTGTTCCAGGATGTTGTCACCAAATCTCATCAGAAAGCATCAGCAATGTGTGTAATTAAACTATACTCATAATGAAGCAATTCAAAATTATCTCGCAGGGGCAACAAAACATGCAACACGTGAATGAAGCTTAATTCATGAAAACATAAGAGTTCACCCTGTTTTCTATCAACCCAAATACAACACCCATTAACAGACTGAATATTCATATAATGTACGGCCTAATCAAGCCCTCTCTGATGTGTGTGTCTGTTTTCTAATGCAGTACTTGAGTGTGCCTTTGAAGTTCCACTAAAGACACACACAAGACCACAATCTTTGATCCAACAGGAAATAAGCTAGCCCTTCCACTTGACCTGGTCTGCTCCCCAGACACACGATAAGACGAAATGATGGACCGAGTGAAATGCAGGTGAAAGCAAATGCCACCAGTTTCAAATGAAACAGCAGATGTGAAAGAGAGCAAGAAAAAGAGACAATCTATTATCCGCTGAGCCGTGGCCAGCGGGCAGAACAAAAACCTTCACGGCAATGTTCTTTCAGGAAATGAACAGAGAGATTATTTGTATTTTTCTATGAATGTCACTCTCAAATGAAGGTGACAACAGTCAAAACCAGGACCAAGACAAGAAACACGAAGTGATATTTACATTGCCTGGTGGACAACTCTGGATTTTTCCAGCAGATACTCGGATATCTGTGCTCCGACCACTGTTCCACTATCGTTGAACTTCATTTCCAGGTACTTGCCGAAGCGGCTGGAGTTGTCATTGATGACAGTGCAGGCATTTCCAAATGCCTCCACCAAGCTGTTGACCAGCAGGATCTTCTCCTGGAGAGTCCGATTATTGGCCTAAATAAAAGATCGTTCCACTTTAGTTTGGGGAAATAATTTTCAAAAATGCAGTGACACTGTGACAACTGACACTACCACTTTCTATAATCTTCTTATATGAATGCAAAAAAGGTGAAGAGAAATGACATTTCCTTTTTAGTTACCCTTCAAATCATGACTGGCACCAACTGGAGCACCAACAAACTCATTATAAGATCTTCAAACCTTGTTAACAGAATATCTGCCAGCAGATAAAGCGCTGTGCTGGTTGGATTTCATGACTCACCTTCCCGAGAACTGTTAGCTGCTGCACCAGCAGATGAGCACTCTCTGTTTTCCCTGCTCCACTTTCCCCACTGATCACAATACACTGCACACAAGAAGTCACTTGAGTCACATTTAATTATATATGCACTCTGACTCCTGTGCTGTCAACAAAAAAGGCTTTGAGGCTTAAACGTGAATAATATCAATAATGTTATTAACAGTTTAATTACTATTGTCACTAAAATATGTCACTGAATGCGGACAGTGGAAAGAGAATAAACCTACTGCGTTTTTTTAACAAAAAAAAATCAAATACAGAATCCAAATAGGACAGGCAAGATGCTCACTCTAATATATCACTTAATATATTATTAGCTTTAGTAATATTAACAATAAAATCATATTGCAAGACAATGATCCCAAGCACACTAGCAAATCTACAGAATGGCTGAAAAAGAAAATAATCAGTTTTTGAAATCTCCCAGTCAGTCTTTTTTTTCCCCAGTGGCCCTAATCCTCTTCCGTAAAGTCCAGACCTCAATCAGATTGCAAAGCTGTAGCAGGATTTTAAGAGAGCTGTGCATAAATGAATGCCCACAAACCTCAATGAACTGAAAAAACACTGTGAAGAAGAGTGGGCCAAAGTTACTCCGCAGTAATGTGATCGACTGATAAAGTTATACAGAAAAACATTACCTCAACTTATTTCTAGAAAAGGTGGCTCTGCAAGCAATTGAATCATGGGGTGTACTTAATTTCTTGTGAAAAGTTTCCTTTTTTAGAAAGGATGAAGTTGATTTTTTCCCCAAAGACGATCCAATCAAAAGCCCTTAATTCACTTTCCAACACTCCAATATCGAATAGTGGACACACCATGCTAACCATGCTAGCAAACTAGATTTAGCATTATCTTATTTGCTCTACCCTTTTGACCAAAGAGTATGAATGGTCTAGGCCAAAATCACACATACACCCCCCCCCGCAAAAAAAAAGGAAAAATCCCAAAAAAAATCAAACAAACAAAACCTGCTTGTGGTACCTTCTGGTATGTGGTCTCTGTTGTGTTTTCTGTATTTGTAGTGTCTGTGTTGTCAAACTGCTGCTCTGGCATCATGTGCAGCAGCACTTAAACATGTAAACTCGATCAACTTGTAATAACTGAAGAGCTTATTACCTGATCAGCAGTGTATGACACCATAGATTGGTAGGCACTATCAGCCACGGCGAAAATGTGTGGTGGGTTAGCCGTACGCTTAGCTCCTATGTACATCTTAGTGTGCTATGAAGAGAGGGGAAAAAATGATAAAAGCTTGTTAAAGACATGCTGAAGAGTGTAATGAATACAACAAAGTAGATATATATTTTTAGAAAACTAAATTTATGATTTCACAAAGCGGATTTGTTATATTCTCTGAGGAGACAAAATGAAAAATTAGCAACAAACTTGAGGCAAAAACATGATAATTGAGAGGAAAATAGAGTCAGCGAGGTATGGAAGAGGCAGAAAAACAGCGCCAGTGTCTGTGAATATGTGTGTGCCCTGTTTGAAGCTAAATGGGATGCAGCAGACTGAAGAACTGCAGAGGCTCTAATGAGCTATGCCAGGCTACATTCACTGCATTATTGACCAAATGTGGGGATGCATGTACATGGAAAGAACACACAGATCCAAATAAAACAAAGGTCTATCTATCTCCACTGACCTCAGGCGTGTATATCTCCATCTTATGGAAAGGATTGACTGCAATGAGGGTGTCTCCCACATATGTGTATATTTGATCTCTTCCATAGCGATTCTGAAGCTGCTCTGCGACAGTGTTCTGGAAAAAATAAACAAAGATAATAAATACCAGTATGAGATGCTTGCTAAACAAATTAATACCAACATGATCATCATATATATATATATATATATAAATAAAACCCCCACAGAGGTTTAGTTTATGCCAAACCAGCAGACCGTTTCAGCTTGAAGGATGGGTGGAAATATCCCCCGGCAACTCATCCAATATGTCAGTTCATGCCTCAGATTTGATAAATTGTTCCAAATGTTATTTCTGTCAAAGATGCTGCTGTGTATTTTTTGTTTGTTTTGTTTTGGTCCTTGAAAGACCAGCATGGGTGATTAGGAAAAATGATGCTAAATGTTCTGTTTAGCAATAGTCATAATGTGACATAATGTGCCTTCAACAGCATTTGAATACAAAAATATCACAGTAGATGTGGTAAACTTTCAATCAATATTAAATTTTGAGTATGATTACTAAACTAGTCAGTTAATCACTCAAGCAACTTTTTATATTTCTGCATGACAATATGTTTTGTCCAATCCAACAAGAGGCTTTATAGAGGATGCCACTATCTTTCTCTTATGATAACAGTTTAAAAAAAAAAAAACACTGTCAATCTTAATTTAAAAGTGTTAGTATTAAATATAATAAACATATAATTCACCATGTCATAAAAAATGTTCCTCTGCAACAGGAAACAAAACCATGTTAGTTTTGGGGTATTTGTGTTTATTTTTGTTTTTGTTGTGGTAGATAGTTGCTCCTCCCCGAGCCTGGCTCTGCCTGAGGTTTCTTCCTGTTAAAAGGGAGTTTGTCCTTCCCAGTGTTGCTTGCTCACAGCGGGTCATCTAATTGTTGGGGTTTTCTTTATTATCGTAGGGTCTTTACCCTACAATATCAATTGCCTTTAGGTGCCTGCTGTTGTGGTTTGGTGCTATATAAATAAAACTAAATTGAACAGAATTGAATTTTAAGTTGAAACTACAAATAATGTGTGCTGACATTTCTTGTTTAATGTTAGAACTGTCACGATCCTGGGTCTTTTGACCCAGCGTTTTGAGTTACTTGTATATTAATGTTTATGGCTTATGTTTAGTTATTAGGTTTTCTAAGTTCATTTCCATTTGTGCCTTGGTTGCGTTGTTATAGTTTTATCTTGTAGTTTCCCCTTGTGTCTCACACCCCTGTGTTTAGTCTCCCTCTTCCTTCATGTGTCATGTCTGTGCGTCTCATGTTGTCAAGTTCATGTTGTCAGGTCTGCGTCTCATGTTTCCTGTTTTATTTTGTAGAGTCCTGTGTTCCTATGTTCAGTGTGTTTAGTTTTACACTCCCCTGTGCTGTCATTATGGTAACTGGTGTCACCTGTTCCCTCATGTGTCTCCACTCCCCTTGATTACCTCCTGTGTGTATTTAA
>VVHJ01007135.1:12497-23363 GCA_015107715.1 Tylochromis polylepis
GCCGTTCTTTTTTTTTTTTTTTTTTTTTTGAGAAATTTTTGGATCAGTGTTTCAACATCTATTTTAAACTTTTAAAACTGAACTCTGGACAAACGTGCATCACTCTTGAAAGTCCTATTTTGCTGTAACTGTTTTGAAAGTTTTAATATAGCCTTTTTGTGTGTATAGGCACAGGTGTTCGCCCACATTTTATGATGAAAGGATATCCATCACTTGCTGCTCTGTACTGAAAAAGCCAAGGTGACCTGTTGCCATGTAACTGCATCCAATACCACTCTCATTTTTATAACAGGGTCACCGCTGGAAGTAACGTATGACATGCAATATGGAAAACAGGTCAAAATGAGAAAGCAAGAAAAAGAGAGAGGGAATGCAAAAGCAGATGATATGAAGAAAAGGAAACAGAACGATATTTACAAACTGTATCTGGCATATTACTTGACTGAATTCAGCAGGCTGTATACCTTAGCTAAATTGTAGCATGGCGTGGATACAATATGAGAGGTTTGCACATATGCAGAAGAACTGCAGCGTGTATAAGCTAGATACGAAAATTAACCCAAACTTGTATTGTGGGAAAATAGATGGGATTTTTGTGATTTGTAATTTTAGAGGATAAGCTGTTAAGTGTTTTCATTAAAGAACAAAACAAAAACAAATTCTTACCTGATTTGATCTGATTTGGAGTCACTGGCCAATTATCTGATAGATAAACTCAACTATGATGTAACTTGCCAAAAGTTGGACATTGTTCAAAGCAGGTATAGTTTGTTTAAAGTAATTGCAGAGTGCAGTGATGTGGATGAAATGCATGAGCCACAGCTTTGGCCAGAAGGGACTTTTTATAGCTTTTTTATGAGACAGGCTCTTTAGCATAAGAAATATGATCCACTGATTAGAGTGATTAGTTTAGATGTGGTCTTGTGCATAGCATAATATATCAGAGGGTTGTTTTCTGTAGTTTTAATCAACATTCTTTAAGTGCTTATAAAAGCAAGCCTCTTAGGATGTCCTCATGAAAGTGTAGCAAGAATACAAATCCAGGATTCACAGAAGCTGAGTAAAAGCAAAATTCCAGTTTCTCATAATAAATGGGTTCTTCCAAGCAAAGCCTGTTGCCAGTAAACAGCAATACATGTACTAGTGAGGAATGGCATTCAGTCTTTTGACTGGATCAATGTTTGATTGTCTGATGGAAAATTATATCTTACAAAACCTGGCTACAACAGACGACACACCTGTTTTGATGATAATAACTGCTAACCAGTTAGGAAAGTAGGGAAATTAATTTGGTCAAGGTTTACAAAAATATTTGATATTTTAAAGCAGAATTACCTGTTCAGTTAAAGACTTACAATCTGACAATATAATGTGTGGCAAAAATTTAACATCTTCTCTCTAAAAAGAAAAAAAACAAAAACAGTGCCAGCGTGGCTTAGGTTTGCAAAGTTGCATCTGAATAAACAATGTCCTTTGGACATATTAGATCAGAATGGAGATGTTTGACCATAATGCACAGTGCCACATTTGACAAAAAACAAACACAGCATATCAGCACAAACACCTCAGCTGTCAAGCATGGTGAGTGAGGGGCAATGATGTGGATTGTTTTGCAGCCACATGGCCTGGATACCTTTCAGTCGCTCTGTGTAACAAAGTATTCTAGAGTCAAATATGAGGCCATCTGCTGGACATCTTAAACTTGGCTGAAACTGGGTCATGCACAAGAACCATCATTCCAAACACAATAGCAAATCTACAACAGAATGGCTGAAAAAGAAAAGGTGTCACAGAGGCCCAAAGTTCAGACCTCAACCTGACTGAGTGCTGAAATGGTGGTACCTCAGTAGAGCTATGCATAAAAAATGCCTGAAAACCTCAATGGATTGAAAGAACACTGTAAAGAAGAGTGGGCCAAAACTCCTCTATAAAGAGGTGACAGACTGATAAAGTCATGTAGTAAACAGTTAGTTCATGTTACTTCAAGTTACTGATGCTAAAAGTGGTTTTACAAGCTAATGAATTACAGGATGTACCTCGCTTTTCTCACACTGCATTGTGGCTTAGTTTTTTGTTAAATAATGACAATATGACATAATTTATTGTTCATCTAAGGTTTAATTACCTAATTTTAGAATGTGTGCTTGCATATGCATGGCTTTCTACCTGACTCTACTGTGTTAGGTACCAACAGTAAATTATACAAGTGCTAATATATCCAGCAGGCAAACTACAAACCATCTGCTCAGGCTAGTACTCTGTCATAATTATTAGAACAAATTCTTTTGCATGAGGCTCAGATCTGTGTAGATATGCACTAAAGGAAATTGTTTTCAGTTACAATAGAAATTATACAAATGATACTTATTCATTTCCTTGATGTGTCTTGACTTTATTATACTTTATAATGATAATTTATTAATTACACTATTACAAATATGGGATCCTTTCATATCTGATGATGATCTGGCATAACTGGTATTAACATTAATCTTTGCAAGTCAGAGAGTATATCATAACTGCACCCTTCTTGACTCCTTATTGGGTGAGAAAATGTGAGATTCTGTATCCTGTTTTTGTTAAATTTTTCATGTTATTATTTTGCAATGACTTACTTGTTCTATTTCCGTATATAGTGCTTGGAGCAACTCAATCTTTTCAAGTTATGATGTTCAGTAAGACACCGAATTTAAGTCCAAAGCAGTATAATAATTGGAGTTGGAAGCTTCGTTTTCCTCCATTCTATTTAGCAGACAAATATTGGCATCTGAGTCACATCATCAGGAATGAACTCCTTGATGACAGCAATGTGGAGTGTCACTATTGTACACTGTACGAAAAAGAAAACATGCTGGTGTGCAAATGTTATATGTGTACAGCTCTTTTAAAGTCTGCTGTACTGTAGAGCTGGGTGAACTGTGTCATGGACAGAAACCAGTACATTCTACTGTTAACACAATTAAAGCATAATTTGGCTTTTGGCAAGCATCTGTGGCAACACAAAGCTACCAATGAACCCAGAGTGATGTCAAAGCTCAGTGCATGTCATTCCCAGCTAAGCAGCCAGAGCCTGATCTTTAACAGGTAACAAAGACAATGATAAGCAGTAGGCGTGTAGCATTGTAGCTTCTCTTTCCACCTGACCTGTTTCTACAGTGGAGATCACTTTGAAGTGTCTTGGCTGGTTTTCAACTTTGCTTTGTGTTGTTAGCGTTTTGTTCAACCTTGTACACTAAAAGAAAGATTGTATTTATGTTCTCATTAGGATAGAGATTTGCTCCTGTGTGTGGGACTGTAGCATAAAGTTGTTGGGTTTATTTTTGCCTTTTTTTGTTAGAACAGTGAAGATTAAATAGGAAGGTGGGAAGAGAATGTGGAGGAAGCCATGTGGCAAGGGTTCTGTTTTTCCTGCTCAACCAGGTGAGCTAAACTGGCACCCTGATAAAGTTTATTTTGTTAACTTGTATTTATGTGACAATGCATTTCAGGCTATGAGTAATGTAACCGTGTAAAAGTAACATGTAGTGTAACAAAGTACTTACTTTGATGAGCGATTAAGTAAAGTAAAGCATTACTTGTGTAATAAATAATGTGTAATACATTTCATTTTTGAGAAACAGCCCCAACACTGCTGTACTGTTTGGTCTTGTAAAATCAAAACTTAAAAAAAGGTTCTCATTGTGTATGATGATGCATTCAGGATTTTAATTAAGCTTCCAATATGGAGAAGTGCTATCCACTTTTGAGGAGAAATGTGCCTTTTATTCATTCACACATGAATTTAGACATTAAATTCATCAATACAACGTGAAACAGATTCCAAAATATTGTTATAATGGTCTTAACTAAGACTGCAGTACATCACACAAGACATTTGGCATAAGAGCGTATTTGTGTCACAATCACCAATAATTAAGTTTTTGTGCTGTTGTCGGTGTTTTGTTGTTTACTTATTTATTGTACTGGAAATGTTGTATTTGTCGGACATATAGTTTGAATTAAATTTAATCCTTTTGAGGGTTGAATCTGGTTCATGCATATTACTACCTACAAGTAAAGGTCTTTTTTCCATTGCCAAGAAGATCCTCGTATGCAACTTGCACTTCTGTTTACCCCAGCATCTTCTCTAATTAAATATGACAATTGAATTGTGTAAAATTAGCATCCCCGTTTTAAAAATAGAAGAAAAAAAAGTACTTGGAAAGACTTCATTGTTGAGACATCTTTTGAAAATCCAGACAAGTGTACAAAAATACAGGAATGTCAGCACTTGAAGTTTTCAGCAGATCACCTTTTGTAATGTCAACTGAAGAACACTGACTAAGAACTGTCACCGTCACTGCTGTAATGATTGATCTTGAATATTGCAACTAAGGCTGTTTACAGTAAAACTCATTTTTAATTTCTTTGTTTATATCTCAGTCTTTAATTCACAGTTAAAAAAAAAAAAAAACAGACTAACAAAGCCACGGGAGACCCCACTTTAATCTTAGTTATGTGGGAAATGAATTGCCAACAAAATGCCAAAGGTCCAGCTGGGAGATGGAGTTCATGAATTTTTAATGCATTCCCTAATGTGAAACACTCTCACTGGTGGAGATACTTGATCTTCACTGTTGAAGAAAATGCTGTGATTAATTCTTTAGCACTGCAGGCTTCCCAAAGTAATGTGAACCATCTATTTGAAGTCATACACTTGGAAAATCAAAAGATGTTTTAAATTTAAGCCATGATTTAGAAAGAAGTGCATCAACTGATTTTTTTTTCTTTTTTGCCATCCAACAAAAACTTGCTGTTTTTTAATTTTACATTATGTGATTACAGATTTCTTGAGTATTGTTTCTCTTCCTGCTAAAACGTTAGAACACCCCTCATAGGTTTTAGCAGAGAACAAATTTCCCTTAGTTAGGGAAGTTGTCAAATTCTTTTCTCAAAAGTATGTTAAAAATGTGCCACTGAGAAGTCTTGTCCTGTTAGGACTGACTTCCTATGCCCTGAAAGATATTCTGGAAGCCTGGGGGATATTTTCTTCTCCCTGAATGAATTTGTCTAGGTCGGCTGCTACTCAGGTTTATAACAAACCATTTAAAGAAATACAAGTTTCAAACTTTTGGGGAAAATGCCTTCATGTTTTATAATTTATTGCCAACCATGTCTTTTGTCAACAGTGATGAAATGTCACATAAAAAAGGAGCTGACAAAAGGAAACAAAAGACCTTCTGAGACACGTCATGCACACATCCTGTGATGGTGACCAAAACCTGGGTGTGGTTGAGTATGACATCTTGTTTGAACCATAAATTATATACCACTAAAAAGCAGCAGTTTTGATGCCTACAAGAAAGAAGAAATCACATTATATCGAAAGGTCTAATTCCTATAAAGCAACTAAGGGATTTTAGTCCTGATCAAATTACTATCACTGCAGTTCTTGTCATAAGTTGTATGAGGAAAGAAAGCACAGCTTACTGAGGAGCTGCCAAAATGAAAGGCCATAACGAACCCACACAGGGCTAACAGTGATATGCTGGTTGGATCCTTGTGTATATTATAAATTTATAAGAGGGCAGCATGCTTTCCGTTGAGTTACAGTAATGGTTAGAATACTTATCTTTGTGGCAACGCTCCCTCTAAACCCAGCAGCCCTATGCGGCTGACACCACAGAAATATTCAGGTAAAGTTGGACACCCGCACTTCAGAGCAAGTGTCTACAAAAGGTCATTATCTATTATTTATATGTGAAGTCTTGCAGAGGAATACATGCTCTGCTGGAGATTGCTTTTCCTCTCTGTTCTCCCCAGGTAATGACAGTGAATCATCACTGAATGGACAGCAATAATGAATGACTGAGCATTTTCTCACAAATATTTTAGAGTATTGTAACAACAAATAGGATAATTCTGCAATAAAAGAGCTCCTTAAAAAGGAAATTGGAAAGCTTATTACTCCTAAGTCAAATATACTGAGATCAATGTAGTGGTATATTTAATACCCTGTGGCTGTATGCTTTGGCCTAGAAGTTAAGTTACGGTTTACAGCCATTTCTGTCTATCTCTGAAGCTCTAAAGAAACTAAATAGTTTAGCACTAAAGAATAGTGTGAATTCAGAATCCAACAAAATGGGAACTATCGTAACAATCTCCCCCTCTGCACCTCAGGTACAGAACGTGGTGTTAAATATTAATGATGAGAAAAGTTGTGCAGAACATTATTAAAAGAGTGAGATTGAACTCCATTCAGTTCAATGTCAAGAACAGTTCAACAATGTACATCACTGCTTTATTTTATCCTGTTAAACATTTGTGTAATTTTTTAAATATAATTTGGTTAAAATTTATTCTTGAATGAATTCTTGAGTTGTTCCTGGTCAGAAATGTGTTTGTATGAGTTTGTAGTGATATGATTGTCACATTTGTGAGAATGGAATTAGATATGCAGCCATGTGAAAAAGATTTTTCCCCCCACAGGACTATCCAGTGAAAAACTAAATACACTCTTAATTCCTGTGTAACCAATAAGAGTTTAAGTAGCAGTCAGGTGCTGCTAATCAAATGCACTTTATTAATTAATTGTCAAGCACCATCTGTGTAAAAGCAGACATTTTTGGCAGTTTGACATTGTTGGTCTGGAGCATTCAAATGTGTGTTAACACAATGATAATGTCCCAGCAAAAAGTAATCCCAAAATCAGATTGTGCAATGTTCAGAGAAATCCGAGAGCTATATTTCAAAATACAGGCCTCAGTTGCTAAACATTGAACTTCAAGGGTTGCCAGGAGAAAGTCTCCTCTCTCACATCAGTATAACTTAGGTTTGCAAACTCATATTTGAACAAACCACAAGATTTATGAAACAATGTCCTGTGGACAAATGAGTGCAAAATGAAAATGCCTGATCACAATACACAGTACAATGCTTAGCAAAAAACAAACACAGCATACCAGCACAAACACCTTATACCAACTGCCAAGCATAATGGTGGAGGTGTGATGATTTGGGTTTGTTTTGCAGCCACTGACCTTGCAGTCATTGAGCTGACCATGAACTCCTCTTTATGTCAAAGTAAACATGAGGCCATCTGACTGACAGTTAAGCCTTAGCCAAAATTGGGTCATGCAACTGGACAGTGATCAAAAGCAAAGCAATAAATCTACAACAGAATGGCTAAAAAAAGAAAAGAATCAAGGTGTTGCAATGGCACAAACAAAGTTCAGAGCTTGTGATTGAAATGCTGTGGTGGGACCTTAAGAGAGCTGTGCAAAGCTTTCTTCAGTTCACTGAGTGTTCTCAGAGCTGCTGAGTTATGGGGTGTGCTTTGTTTTTCACAGGACTGCAGAGAGTCTTGTGAAAACTTATTTTCCCATGACTGTGCATACAAAAAGGAGAGACATCCTGAAAATATAATCTCTTTGGACATGCTAATGCAATGGCATATTAAAGGGAAAATATTTACCTAATGAAAATAAATGTGCTTGACCTTCGAATGTCTTTCTCTTAATCCCAATTTCACATTGCCTTGAGTGTTTGATGTTTTGCTGTACTTTGGGACTGTTATCTAACTGGAGTGAAAGACCATGTTCATCACTTTGTTTATATCTGTCCAGTGCTACTTGTTAAGCTGCATCTGGGGTAAATAGTGTCCTTGGTCTTTCAGTTGAAATCATTTCACCTTTTGATAAATGGAGCTGTCTACTCTCACTGCCCCTCACCAAGTGTTGGTTCATTTATGTGAGTATATGAGGTGGAGTTTGAAACCTATATGAGGTGAATATGTAATCCACTTCAAAAACAGTCATCTAATTTACTTGTTTCCACACTAAAGAAGTTTGCATTTAATTTAATGATTTTCAGTGATGCTGTTGTCAATTTGTATTGGATACCCTACAATATATGAAAATGAAGAGCTTATTACAGGAGTATTTGGCCTGACATGGAAGATCTATTACAGCCCTAATATTACTTTTTATCGCTTGTAAATATTGACTGTAAAATCTCATAGTAATCTGCTCTACTGGTACCTGAGTCCCTGGAAGATTTAAATTAATCTTATTACTGCACTGTTTCTTAACAATTAGAAAGCACTGAAAAAAAGTCATCAAATCAGCTGCAACATTCACACATGGTGCTTTCCATAATCTTCATTTTCAGTAAGAGAAACAAAATTTAGTTTAAGTGTCCTTCACGTAAATTTATTCTGGAGTTTAGTTTATTTCAATTAGTTATCTGACTCCCAAACCCCATTCAGATAAAGAAATAGCAGTTACCTCTATCCCAGTCCATTTACTTGAAAATAAAAAAGACTTTTCACCAGGAGGAGCTGATAAAATTAGTAATTTAGTTGGATATAGGCCGTTTTCATTGGACCTTTAACTCGCATGGTTATTACTTTCAATAAGCCTGCTCATCTGCTAAGCTCAGGCTGAAAATCCTTGCTTTTTATCCTCTTCACTTTAGACTTATTCATAAGGGGTTGGACTGCATTGTTATGAAATGGAACCATTTGATATTACTGCGTTCCATTACTGTGTCTACATTCTGTTACGACTCCCACCTGTCCTGCTCAGAAAATCATTTATTTTTCACCGAGCAGGGAGAATGGAAGCCTGCAGTCTTAGAGAAATAAAAAGAGCACCTGACTGCAGATCTCCCATCCACAGAGACTGGTCCTCTTTAAATCCAACAAGTTTTTCTCTTTACCTAAAGACTCTAATACATCTTATATGGTGTGAAACACCGTTCTAATTTTGACAATTCGTCTCTTTTTTTATTTTTATGGGATCTAGTTCTATATTAGTCTCCTCAGAACTCTCTTACTATCAGTGTGCATTTGTTTTAGCCTGTATTCTTTTATTAAATTAGTTTTCAATTATGATACCCCGCACTAATGTTAATTGCTCTGATAAGGAAAACACAAGATAAGCGGTTTAATAAACCATGGCTATGTTTTTGGTGTTTTATTATTCTCACTAAAAGGGCCAAGTTTCTATTTGACTTGAATTAAACATATTTAGTAAAGGAGCAATACAGTTTTAATGTTACTATTGTCCCCATATGGAAATTAAAAAATTACAGAAACAGTATCAAGTCATAAAAAAATACTTCAGTTATGTATCTTTTTTTTTTTTTTTTTAAATGAGCATTGAAAAATGGTAGTAAAGTTGTAGAAGGGCAAATTATTAAAAAAATTAGCACCAAAAGTTCATGGACAGAATCACACCATGAGATCTAGCCAAAAATATTTAAATTGTATTATTATATTTATTATTAAAAAGAAGAAAAACATAACTGCAGTGTTGTTTAAACATAATTTATATATAGTTTGCAAAACCTGTTGTATCCTAGGTACCTCTGTAGGTCACCACACCCAGTGTTAATGGAAAATGATAACAGCCTGACTTGTAGCTGGCCCTGTTTAAGGTCAAGAAGATCTTACTTCCTCTTTTGCAGGATAAATTCCCCAGTGGCTTTGGGATTTGGTGTGTGTGGTTCAAGCTCGTTTTCTCTCTGGGTGACTGTCACTGAGGTTCAGATGGAAAAATCTCTTCAGAGAATGTTGCTGGCAAGAGACAACTCAGTGAGACCATGATCCCTAGGGCTTGGACTTGGATGCTTAAATTATAATACAGCCAGGCAGTCTGCACTCAGACAATGTGTTAATTTGATGGTTTTAATTTAATATAAAAGATGTTTCATAATATCCTGTTTCTTATTTCTAGAATAATCCTCATACTTTCCTCCTTTTGTGGTCCATATTGAAAGTGTCCTGTTCCTGCCTTTGTGGAAGGCCCCAGCACCAGGAGTGGATTCTAAAGAGACTTTGATGTTACTGCTGATGTTGAACCTTCAGTGGCTATCATGTGCTATGCTTGCCCTGAAAGAGTTTTTCTAAAGCACAGGATAAGGAGGGCCTGTGTACAACAAAGTGTCAGCTGGTTTGACCAGTGGAAGTCTTGGCACTGCATGATATGAACTTGGTTTGTCTGGGGAAGGACACTAATGAGTATGTTCCATGGACCCAAAAACACAAGCACCAGCAGGAGCCATTTTAGTGTTGTACTCAGAGTGCAGTTTTCATAAGACTAATCATAGAGATATCTTTGAACACAGCATCCTTTTCTTATCAATGCATCTCTCAGCACTGTCTAACCTCTTATTTTTGTGTCTGGTCAGTATGTTTTCAGGGAAAGGTAATGGGTCTCTGAATTGATTTTTATTTGGAACATGGTCCCTGTGGAACAAAGGCTAAGTCATGAAACTAAGGACTTTAAAACATCTCAAAACCATGTCTGCCACAGAAGGAAAATAAAGCAAATGCACTAAAGAATAATAAAACGTCTCTTTCCATATATTCAGCTCTTGTTGGGGTTATGGTTCATTGTGAATGGCAAAGCCATTATGGGCAGTGTTGGGCAAGTTACTTTGAAAAAGTAATTAGTTATAGTTACTAGTTACTTCTTCAAAAAAGTAACTGAGTTAGTAACTGAGTTACAATATTATAAAAGTAACTAATTATTAGGAAAAGTAACTATTGTGTTACTTTAAAAAAATGTGTAACCTCTGGGCTCCAGGGTATAATCGGCCGTTTTTGACTACTTTTGATTTGACCTCTACATTTCACCTTTAAAAACGGTTTACCTCGCCTTGTTTGGTATCATTCTTTTCAGCACAACCTCACATGTCTGAATTTATGTTATTTTTTCATTTTGACACACTGTATTTGATCTAGAATCAGACAAAAAACATAAAATCCGAGAAGAAAAAAGTTATGTTTTTTACTGTAACGACCACGAACATGTTTAACGAATCATTTTCATAACTTGAAATGCAAATATAAATTGTACATTTTAAAAATCTATGCACAAGTTT